>JAQQZX010000016.1:4151553-4175795 GCA_030068355.1 Notoglanidium maculatum | reverse complement strand
AGGCACCCTGGGTGACCCGGGGATCGAACCCAGGACCTTCTTGCTGTGAGGCGACAGTGCTAACCACCACACCACCCATAAAACCAAAACCACAACACAAAATTAAGAAAGACCAAATTTCGCTAGTTTTTAGCGAAACTTAAAACACATGACCGAATCAAGAACTCAGCTTCATAGATACTTCATTTCAACTTAAAGAGAACAAGATAACAGACAGAAAAAGCGCAATTCTTTTCCCTTGTAATGGCCACCTGCCTTATCCAATCAGCTACGAGCTTGTGATGTTGAATAATGACTTGGTGAAATAGCTGTCCTGTTTTAGGCTTTGCTTTTTTCTGATTTGTTGCTGCGCTTCTACTTAGTTAATGTGTTTTGCACTTACAGGCCACTGTAGAAACTGCTTTTGTCTTCCACATGGCCAGACCAGAGCTATTTCATGGCTTACTCTTCAAGTATTTTAAAAGCCGAAAATGTGAGGCAAGAGTTGACGGAGAGAAAATTCCACACGTCCACACGTGGGTGTGTTTTAGCATTCTGCAGCATGCACTCTGCGATTAGCGCTGCTTTAGCCTATAGGAATTCGATACATGGGTGTAGAGGGGAGGAATACAAACTAGCGACAGTGTGTTGGCAGAAAGCATCAGAAACACTGTGGTTCCACTTCAGCTGAATTAATACAGACAGCCGCAGTTCCTCCTTCATAAACACCACCACGGAGTCTGAAAGCTGCACGGCGGCCTGTCAAACAGAGCATCACGCGCCTGCCTGCCTGCTATTTGTTGTCATATTACTCGAATGGACAAGTGGATCCAGGTTGAAATAAGCAGCTTATGTTATCATTTCAAGACTTCCAGTGGGTGGAACAACCAAAATCACCAGTGTTAGCTGTCATAGATTAGGTTTCATAACCTTAACCCTTATGAATGATCAGTAAGACGATGATTAAGAAAAAGAATAGTAGCCATGTTTTCATTACTGTTTAATACACAAATTTGAAATTGCGAACGAAAAACAAATAATGTGGAACATTGAAAAAACTCGCAAATATCGCAAAAGAAAATTTCAGATGATTCGATAAAGCAATATTTTGCAGAATTGAAAAGGGAACACTACTGTATTTTTAACATGACAAGAGCAAATGAAAAAAAAGCACGCTTTGTGAGCGTTATTGTGAGAAGAGAAAGCCCAGTTTTAGTCGAATAACATCGCTCCCTGGAAATACAAACCATTAGCAACAATTTTTTTAAAATATCGCTTCTATTTTGAGAAAAACTGCAATGGAAATCCGGCTAGTGAAACAAAAGGAAACTACCTGTGTCTCCTAACTTCTGATAGGAATAACAAAAATACATCTCCAACCAGCAAATTAGCACCAGAATCGCTAAAGACATCATAAATAGTTCAATATAAACACATTAAATATTTTTTTAAGTTATCCGTTAACAGGCCTTGGCTAAAAGATCAGACATCATATCATTAGTAAGAGGCAGAAATTCAGCAAGTGCTTCAGCATATTAATGCTCTGAGCAGCATCTGACATTGCCAGAGTGTCACAAAGCAACATTCATATTCATGTGCGGACTGATCATTTTTTTCTCCTCATCTCCTGTTTGGCGCATCTGATTATGATGCGTCCAGTTAATTCAATGAGAGACTCAGCATGTTTCGTCATTCCTCCTGGCACCAATTTTCTGACACAGCACAACATATATATATATATATATATATATATATATAATGAGGATAAAGAGAGGACTGGGACCCAGAAGCCTTTCTGTTTCACACCAATCTTAGCATAGAAAAAGGAAATGCTAAAGTGTGAGAATGTCTGCTAGCCTCCAGAACCTGACTCGGCGAGGTCATGACGGAGGTCAGATTTGGCAGAAAACAACAGATGTGAAGGCTAAGGGAATGGTGTGTGGTTAATCTTCTTGATCTGATGGCTATGAGAAGAGAATAAAAGGTCCACAGGCCCCTGTGGTGAAGCAGGAAGTGTCGCCGAGCAGCCAACCCGAATCAAGGATGCTCGCCCTTCCTAGCAGTGCCCAAAGAAAAGCAGTTTAATATTCAGCTCACAGTAATCTCAATTACAAAGCACCACTACTAATCAAGCCCTGATAAGGAATGGAATGGGGTTTATATCACCTAATCCTCTGCTGTTTTGTTCCAGAGTGTCTACCTTATCAGCCTTCGGTGATGGCGAAGCACAAACGAAACGTTTTTAGAGGGAAGATGGGACCCCTCAAGTCGCTGCAGTTTTCACCAGAGGACATATTTACCTCACCCAGTGGCAAACTGAGTGCCCTACTCCACAAGACAATTGATTTTCACTGAGGCATTTAATTTTTTGACATTATCCAGTGGTCCATGTGGTGTAATCAGGTGGAGAGGACTGACAGTGTAATTAGCATCGAGGAACAGGAGGAGGGGATGAAGCGAGGCAATTCACAGGAGTGTGGTAAACAAAAGACAAGGCATTAGCAGGGTGCGGCAAAGCACTGTTCTCATAAAGTACCCTCACGCTGTTAAGGGTAAGTCAAACGGAGTGCTGACGTTTAAATTAGCACATTCGGCTTGCGCGGTGCCGTTCTCATCAAGGTTATATTACTGGTTGCCTACTCTCACAATAAGAATGAGGTGATGGCGAGTGGGGGAATGGAGGGCAAGACACTTTACGCCATGCTCAAGGCACTGTTGGAGCAGCGATGAGGTCCGGTAATTAGCACGTAACTGTCAAAGCAACAGATCAGCCCCTATGCAGATGACCTCGCACTTCAGCATTGGTGCATTGGTCCATTACCTACACACCAGAGTCACACTGCCCTCTACTGGTTAAAAGTGCATGGAAAGATGGATGTGCCTATACTTCAAGCCCAGGACAAAAAGGAAAATATCTAGCTAATCAAATACCCCCAAAAATCCGGCGTTATAACTTTACATAATGCAACCCATTACTAGATTAGCATACCCTTTTCTAGGTAGCACATCCTTTCTTTCAAGCTGTTAAACAAAGGAAAACATTTGTTCTTCTGCTCTATTCAATGCCCCTTCAACCTTTTTCCCACTTGTGACAACTCTTTAATAGCTCGATGGGAATGAAGTTCACCTGAGAGATCATTACATGTTTGTCTAGCTCTGATGGCTGCAGGCGAGTACTCAGCAAAGAAAAAAAAAACACCCAGGATCATTACCGAGGCACTCTTTCCCAGAACACACTGATGCGTCAAGAGTTTTTGCTGCTGCTGGCTATGCACGCTGATTAATGTAGCAAATCCTGGTTGCAATCCTTGGGCGGGAGTCCTAATAAAAAAAAAAACTGTCACCAAGTTGTAGTGCTGTATTGCACAGTGGAGAAAAGTCAGCTGTTCTTCTGAGGTTCAGAGAGTGTTATTCCACCTCGCAGATTCAGATTACGCTGAAGGATCAGAATCTGAACTGCGGATTTTTGATTTTTTAAATATGGGTAAAGAGATCTGTGTGATTTACAGATCAAAGCCAAGAGTCTTTTTTCTCATGGGAGACTCCAAAGTTAGATCACTTTACATCTACTATCAACTATCTATTTTTACAATGTTATTTTACTCAGAACGGCTGCATTTTGCTCTTAAATGTCTAACATGGTTGAGTGTTTTAGCATCGAAGTATTCTGAAAGAAGCAGGCTGAACATGATTGCTTAACATCAGCCTAAATTTGGGACTCCAGCGTCAGGAAGAGCAATTCAGTCCTAAAATTGGCTTGAATATCCTGTAGCATGGGCCAAGTATTGGCTGTTTAATGCAAAAGTAACTGAAATGTAATAGAAGCATTCAATACTTTTTCCCCAGGCTGTGATGAGATCCTGCCGAGCTTTCGCTGACCAGAGAGCTCTCACTGGTCTGAGCCACAGTGTGACAGTCCCGGCGACAGGCCTGCTGTGATCTAACAGTGAAGAACAGAATCAGATTGACACTTCCTCCCATCTCTGACGTAGCGTGCATGCTGAGGGCAAGCTTCTTTGGCCTCTACTGATCCTGGCGACATGGTGGAAAATCAGTGCGACTCTGCCTTGACACTCGGTGACAACAGCACGGTATGATTGAACAACTGGCAGATTAGGGTTGGAAGGAAGGAGTCTTCTTCAGGAAGAGAAAACAACCAAAAAAATCGATGGCCTTCTCCATTAATTACACAAACCCATAACAAGGCAGGGAGGAGAAGCAGGGCGTACCAGGCAGGTGGGAGGCTGTGGCATCAGTAATTAATAACCCAAAGCCCCCCTGATGAAGGCATGCAGATATATGACTCCAGGTCTTGTTGCTGCTTCTTAAACATGCGCAGGCACTTTTTCAGCACCCCTGCTGTTCACATGTTTGTGTCTGCCAGAGGGAAATAGTGCTGCAGAAGAAGAGAGGCAGAGTCGCAACGCGTGAGTAGAGACGTGTAAGGATGAGTTTTTAATCCATTCTGCGGCATCTGCTCGTCACAGAGCCAAGAAGACAACAAAACTGAGCGTTAAAAGAAAGGAAGCAAGGAGTAATCTCTACGTGCTCTGAATGGAAGGAAAGTTTCATCATGATGACGCCAGAAGAAAAAAAAACACCCCGAAAACAAGAAAAGCCTAAATCAATAGAGGGCTGGCATGAAACGAGAAGGGCACCTTTCTCTGAGATGTTGTTTGATCTATATTTCATGTCAGGTCATGCCATGCATCAGACCAAGATGTGTGGGTTTCTTTCCCCCCCCTAGCAGCAAGTCATCAGCGTCATATATCAGTCCCTCTCCAACTGGCATTATAAATAGACTCGGCTCGCATGTTCGCTATCGCTGGAGGTGTCACTCGGCTATCTCATCTGCAGTCGGCAGTCAGTCAAGGAGTTTGGGGCTGTTGGTGGAGGCACGGCACAGCTCACTCACCACTCAGAACATCAGCAGGAGTGATGGGACAATAGGAGCACCAGAGGGCCACGGTCAAAGAACTCAATCACAAAGCTAGACAACTTACACAAGAGTGATCAACAAACACCAAAAAGATTGCGCACCCTCGAGTAATCCAGAATGCAGGCAATTCTGGGGAAATATAATGACATGACTCTGCAAACTAATCACGTAACAGGATGCAGATGGCGATAAATCAATGCGTTAATAACACATCAGAAATCACAAGTGAGTGATAGGATGTACTTGGTTGTTGTGAGGATTCTGTCTGATTTGTTAGCTGCCTTAAGCTCGGTTTGCACTGTATGGTTTTCATCCCGAAATTGCCGTCACAAAAACAAACATTGAACATCGTCGTACTAAGTTGAGACTGGTGGTCTTTCAATGTGTAACAGCTGTGCCAGCTGATTTAGTGACCAAAGATTGTGACCAAAGATAGCCCAAGACAAAGTTCTGGTATTGTTGCAAGTCTCCGATTAATATCTCATTTAGAACATATCTAAATAACTCAACCTCTTTCTCACGGATTTCCTTTCACTATGGGGTGGCCGGGTTAGACCCGACCACTTTATTGGGGTGGCTATCAGGGGTGGGGCAAACACTGGATTTTTTCAGTTAGCTACCATTATCCAATGATATATAATCCAAGACACTAGCATATTTTATAAGAAATTGTATAATGTTACATTAGCTATGACCTTTTTGTGGCTCGTTAGACAACAAAAGCATGTTGGGGATCCTATATAGGCTGTACATACTGTAGATAGGGGACCCATGTAGGGGGATAGCCAGGTAGATAGGAGAGTCACATGATATCATTGGGATCATTTGGCTAGACCATTTTGTAAAAAGGGCTGAATTTACTTCCTTTTTGTTTCTCCAGAATGTTGACCTTTTTTTCTAATTCAGTTATGCTTCAATTATACTATTGCACAGAAGTATTTAACAATTTCCAGGGTGTATTTATTTTAAGTCATGCTAAATATCAAAGAAGTTTAATCCTTAGCCCAGGTTAGTGACAGAAAAACATTCCTGCAAGTAAATAAATGGAATTCATAAATAGATTCAAGGTCACTTCCCCGACAAAGAAAACTAAAAAGTAAGTGTGTCAATAAGGTGCTGGGCCACCAAGAGTCATCAGAACAGCTTCAGCGCACCTTCACGATGACCCCAGTGAGTCTCTGAAATGGTACTGCAGCAATGTAGAATGTTCTTCCAAAAGATATTCCCTCAATTGGTGTTTCGACAATTATGGTGAGCCAAATCAGGCAAACAAAATGGCATTGGGGTGGGGGGGTCAGGTTTTCCTTTAATTTGTCACTCATCTGTAGCCATATTACATCACAGTCTTCTCAGTCTTGAGTTAAAACCAAACTCTACTACTTCAAAGTCAACATCTCTCCACATGAGACCCACAACGAAAGAAAAAGATGCCTGATTTTTCCAAAATCCTCTTTTTTTCATGTCATCATACACTTCAAAGCAACCATGATGAAATCCCTCAGGAATCAAAGTACTCTCAAATAAGAGCTAAACAGCATAAAGAAGTTTTTTTCACAGTTCTGTGAGGCACTCAATATGTTGCTGAAGTAAATTCTGGTGAAGTGTTTTCTCAGAAGTTAAGGGACGAGCTCCGAGTCTGTGTAATAAAGTCTGGGCAATAAAGACATAATGTCAGAGAACTTAATGGTCAGTTGTTGATGTTGAGATGAAAGCTGGCAGAATGGAAAAGATGAGTTCACGGTGAACTTGCTAATGTGAGAATTCTTCACATTAATGACCACTACATCCAGCTTTAATGGTATACCCCATTCCCATGTGAATGGATTCCATGCAACAGCTGAAAGGTATAGAAATGTCGATCCTGACTGGTGGAAAACTTGAGTTTTGGATAAAGAAGCCTCGGAAACTGTTATCTGTGGTGTCTACCACTGTTACATGTGGTATTCATCTTGCTCACGTGACCCCAAGATAATATCCAAGCTACAATCGTATTATACCGGTAAAAGCCCTGGTCCCCTTTGGACACATTAGTTTTATCTTGGTCGTTAATATCCGCCATCCCCATGATGCAGATGTTCCCCTTCCTTGCAATAATGAACACTTTGCCAAGTCAGACAGCTGCCATGATTGAAGAAAGATGTTTGGAGGCTTGGCATGGAATAATTCAAACCACCAGCAGGGTGAGGTTGGAGATAAGAAAGACGAAACAAAGAAGTTGAAGGAAACTGGTAAAAGGTACCGCTGACTAAGCTTTTCCCTCTATTCACTTGTATGGTGGAATACAAGTAAATAATTCATTCTAAACCCACCTTCTGTCCATGAGAAAATCTCTCCTGGCAGCCTTTCTCATATTAATCCACATTTACCTTATTACTCCTTCTCAGCAAAGCCACAAATACTAACCAACAACCCGACAGTTAAGATGACACCATCTGTCCGTGACTAGAGTGGATTTCAGTGGCAAATTAGTGGCGGCTCAGCCCAATCTCTTCCAAAAAAACAATGGATATACTTTTCCTGCCATTAAGCTTCAGTTTATTGTGTTAAATCCTCAAACACTGCATATTTCATTAAGTGATTAAATATGGATTGCTTTAATGGTGCTGTCACTTTTACTTTTGCTTTATTTGCTGTTAGGTTTGGTAAGAGCACATAAATCAATTAACCAGAAAGTGAAGAAAAACAAACATGACTGATGGACATTTAGCACTGAAAACGTACCCTGCAAACTCTTTCATTCATTGGATAGAAAGACGTTTATGGGAAAAGCACACAAGTCATTGGAAAGTGCTTTAACATATCACAAAAATCAACCAAGACAAGAACATGAATGATTAAAGGTTACATAATTTTGTAAACAACTAGTTAAAAAATGGAATACAATCAAATTAGGTTACAGCTCTAGTGAACTCTACTGCATTAGATGTTACAAAGTGTTACTGACCCTGGAGACTCTTTCCAGAAACACATATCGCCTCACAGAATACGTCGCTCTATCAGTGATTACACACATTTTTAAATCCATTATATGGAGTATCCAAATACAAATCCCTGGGAATTAACTGTTGCTATAGAAACCATTTTACGCCAACATAATTAAGAAGCTTGACACAGCATAACATAGACTATAAACTTTGCTTGTCTTGTTTTTTAGATTTTACATCTACCTGCCTAATACCAACAACATTTTGACATTTCAATGTTGGAGTCATCCACCGTCCACAAACCTACATTTAAATGCTGTTTTGGATATTATGATAGATTTCTCCCTTTGAACTGAAGCTTACTTCACTTGCATGGCCAATCAAAGCCCTCACGTAACATTAGCTGGTCAGGTAACATTAGCTAGTCAGCTAACGTTAATGATATAACATGCAGTTTGACATCCATAGATTGCTAGGCTACATTATCTGAACTGACCAGAGTATTGGAGTAATAAGAACCTTCCTGTTGTGTAATTTGAATACATTTGTTAGCCACCATGCACTGAGGTGAGCTCCCGTAAGCACTAACAAGGGTTCTTTTTCACCTCTTCAGAAAGATAGCTGTTGCTAGTTTGGGTTAGCTTGGCAAGGTAGTTTACCCAATGTTAGGAACGTGATAGGGGCACAAAAGCAGAGTAAATATTATCTGTATATACTTTCAGGAATATTTGTTTCATATGCACACAAGCATCTGGATGTCATCATAAAAACAGCAATAGGAAGACTGTAGCAAAGCAATTCCATGAGAGTGGATGAGTTCTCATTTAAAGATGTTAGCCAATCACAGTGAAGCTATTTACATATTTAATAGTTAAAAGCACAGCCGCAAAATCAGTGTTTTCATACCATCCTAAAAAGACATGAGAAAAAAAACCCAATGCTTTTTTCAATTTAAAAAAGTGCAAACCTCACAAAAGCCTCTCAGGGAATAATATAAAATAATTGAAAAGTGTACAGCATGTCCCTTTTGAAATATCTTGGTACTAATAAATGACCAGTCCTTTGGATTTGTAACTATTTAGTTAATATCTAGAACCTAGCACAGTGGGAAAAAAATGTTTGGTTCCTGCTCACGTGAAAAACACTCAAGTATGCACTATGCTGTGTATATAACAAAGCTAGAAATCGAAACTTGGGCAATGGTATAAAATAATAATTTCTTGGACAGAGTTTGAATTCCTGTAGATAGCTCCCAACTTCCTGGCTATTGGGTTGAAGCACAGAACCTTAATTTAATGCAGGCGCATTGATTTATGCTCAGGTGTCCCACAGTCATTAAAGTAATTGCATGATCACTTTATAACATCCTCCCATGGAGGCAGTGGTAATTTGGCGCCTCATCCTGCGACGCAGAGGCAAGCCCCATAACAACGTTAGGGCTGAAAATGTAGTCCAAGCTTCCATCTTACAGACAGTACAAATTGATTTTATACCTTTCTGACTGACCACGAAAACCCTTTTAATGTGTCTCTCACTCAAGTTCAGGCTTTGATCTATGAAAGGCTCACCAGGCTTAACAGCCGTTATCGATCGCCACTTTCTCTCCAGCAAGTTTCTCTGGCAAGGTTTTGGTGTCAACTTATCGTTTCACAAGTCTGCCATGTTCATGCGAGACATTTCTGCAGGCCGAAGGCACCTTTAAAGGTAGTGCTGATGCACAGTTTCAATCTCCTTAAGCTAGGGATGGCAGAATTC
The DNA here is from genome assembly GCA_030068355.1 of Notoglanidium maculatum. Lineage (NCBI taxonomy): Eukaryota > Metazoa > Chordata > Actinopteri > Siluriformes > Auchenoglanididae > Notoglanidium > Notoglanidium maculatum. The sequence goes on along the minus strand of JAQQZX010000016.1, from coordinate 4,166,198 downwards.
ACAAAGGAATGACTGGGGACATTTGTCTTAAAAAACAAAAGCACAGCTTTCTGCTAATCAATTAAAAAAAAAAATTAAGTTTGAAAAAGTTTTGTTTACAATGGACCATGGTTTCTAATCTCGCAGTGTAACCAAGTATGAACACACAAGACCTTTCAAGATATTGGCAGTTGCTAACCTTACAGTCCTGGGCTTTTGAGGTGAAGACAGGCATGCGACAGGCAAGCAGCGGACACCAGAGTGGAGTCTTTGTCCTCCCGTCATCTTCTGCACAGATCCAGCCGGGTTTGTTCTCTTCCCCTGAATGTGAAAGACAAAAAGAACCATTTTCTCCATGCAATTCAGCAGATCAATTTTGAAATCAAATGGAACAAGAGTCAGTGGAGCGTGTGTGGACAAATTAAGCTCTAGAGCTGAAAACTTTTAGCATTTGAGACTTATGAGTGTCTGCCGAGTCATTTGAGATCATTCAGCAAAAAGATTCGTTCTGATTCATTTGCTCAAATCGATGTACAGCCTGATTGAACATCTTCTTTACTTATTGACCTTTTACATCATTACCCCAGCTTTGATCATAACTAAGACTCCTTAAATATGTTAATCTTGTTTTTGAACAAAAAGCTTCACTGAATCAAATGATAGAGGGAATCTCTGGCATGAACAAAACTTCAAGGTCTACATAATGGCCACTAGAAAAGTGGAGAAGAAACTGTAATTTTCTTTATGCAGTTCACCAAATATCCCAAAGGTACCTGAAATTATTGAGACATTTGATTGACCCTGAATGATAGACAGAGTTGAGGTCAGAAGTTTACAGCATGCAGTCATAATGGACATGAACGTTATGGCGACATTCGGTTTTTATTTGAAAAACTAGCCTTTTTCTGGGGAAGAATGATAGTACAACCTAAATCTTCAACAGAAAAAAATTGGTTCACCAGTTTTCATTTAATTTTAGGTTCTCTGAAATCAACACAGGGTCAAAATTATACTCTACATACAGCACACCTAATATTTTTTTTTTAAATGTCCCATAGCGAGTTTCACTTTGACCAGACGCTTTTGGTAGAAATTGACAAGCATCTTGCGGAATTCTGCTTGGACACTTGACCACCCTTCTTGGCAGAATTGGTAGAGTTCAAATTTGTCTGTTTCCTTGTACGGACCCGATAGTCCACATATTTTCGATAGGGTTGAGGTCAGGACTTGTTTTAAGCTTAATGTTAGCCTGCTTTATCAATTCCACAACCAGCTTTGATGTGTGTTTGGCCTACTGAAACTACCCCAAGATTCAGCTGCCTAGCCGTTGGTTTGAGGTTCTGCTGAAGAATTCCGAGGTTCTTCATTATTCCATCCACTTTGTGCAGTGCACCAGTTCTACTGGTAGAAAAACAGCCCCGGAGCACGATGCTACCACCACCATGCTTAACAGATGGTACAGTGTTCCTCTGTATCTCTGGTCACTGTGGCCAAACAACTCAATCTTTTCTCATCCCATCATAACACTTTCCTCCAGAAGGCAGTTTTACTATTTTCTTGTAGTGATAGACTAATTTATTTTAAATGACAATAAGTAAATAAATAAATAATCATGCATTAGTGCAGCAGTTTTGAGCTGAATAAGACTTAAATAAGGAAATCATGTTCATAAACAAAAGCCCCAAGGACCAGACAGCTCGTTGACAGAAGTAGTAATGAAGACAAATTCTGAAGATGAATTTTGCGAGAAAAGGCATTCAGCAACAAGTGAATAAAAGGAATGACTCAGTGACTGATATCATCTCATTCACCTCACTCACAAAATTGTACATACTGTACAAAACAGCTCATTGTAAGACCATTACTTCTAAACAGTGTAGGTCTAAACATCCTGCAGAGCACCATAGTGTCCAAACTTCCATGAAGTTCTCATCATAATGAGTCTTATGAAATAGCACAGGTGTCTGTCTCAGCGTGAAAAGCAGGAACTTCTGGAAGTCAATTAATGAAGCTTGGATTCAGGTTGTGGGAGCTACCAGAGCACTAAAGCACAATGCAGCAACAAAAAAATGGCAGATTCTATACAGCAGGATGTAGAAATTCGAAACATTGCTGGTTGGCTAGACCATCATCAAGTCAGGGATGGACATAATAGCACTAAAACAACTCCGTCCTCAGATGATCACTATGGTGACATGATTGTTCACTAGTATGGCATAGTAGGGTTGGAGGAAATTGCATCAAAGGCATTTAAGAATGTTGTTGAAAAGGTTCTTGGGAACTACAGAGCACCACACCGCATCCAGCTGGTTGACAAAATGCTTCAAGCATACAAAACCATGGGGTGCAACTTGATACTGAGGACTCGATGTTTATACATTCAGATTTAGACTTTTTCCCTGCAGTCAGTGGTGAAAGGCTTCACCAAGACATTGCGAAGAATGGAAAAATGGTACCCACACAACTGGAGTCATCACTGTTAGCAAATTATGTTTAGACACTGCATGAGACACTGAGTACCCTCGAAAATGAGCAAGAAAATAAAAACATTTAGTTCAGTGGAATTAAGATAGCACTGTCGTGTGGTTAAACAATTTCTTTTTGATACTAATTTATATTTGTGTTCAAGTTGAAGAACTCACTCCTGAGCACCAACAGTTTCAGTGTAATTGGTAAATTTTAACCAATACATCAATCTTTATATTACGTAGCATAATAGCATACCACAAAGGTATATAATACGACGGTGCTGCGTTCTTGATTCTGATTGGCCTGAAGGTGTTGATTTGTTATACAGTAGCAGCTCTGACTGTACAACTGAATCGTTTCTGATGTAAAAACCTTGGTACTTGTGCTTCAGGTTGATGTTCTCTGTAAGGACTCGTTAATGGAAGGAGTCTCCGATGTCAGTGTTAAATCAGCCAGAAGTAAAGTCTTTTAGAGAGACTGTTTGAACTGACTGAACTGTTGACTGACTGAACTGTTTACAGCTTGTGTAATAATGTAAATGCCATGTTCCTCACATTACATGTAACCATTCAGTAAACAGATCATAAATACAACATTCTTTAATAAAAAATTTGGCAAGCATACCAGAAATACAACACCATCGGATGCGATGTTTTTTGGAACGTGATCAGTTTTACGTTTGTTGCGTCGCACCATCGTGTTGTTGATCATTTTCTGCATCCACGAGTGATTTATTCCTTACCTGATACATTCATCGAAATCAAAAGAATAATCCCACAATGTTGGATGCATGTCCACGGTAATACGTTTTAGTTTTAAAATGCATCACCTTTGCTACATTTACACCCAGCTTCCATACTACTCCAAACTACTCCTGGAGTTTTCCAGGATCTAAAATGAAGAGATTTGGAAATGCTGCTGTCCCCATTTTAAGTTTGAAAACTCTGGAGTTGGTGTAAATGTAGCAAAAGTGATGTGTTTCAGTGTGGACGAGGGAAAGCGTAGACGTTTGGAAACAATTACGCCGACACTCGTGTTCACTTCCTGATTGGGTCTCATCAGTAACGACATATCCTTCCCTGATTCATCACACTCCTATCATGTGACCCTTTTCCAAAGAAAATAAACAGCATCAGCCTCGACTACCGGTGGTGAATGCATCATGGATAGCAAATTACAAGCGTTGCTGACCTTGTTGTCTTTGCTAGCAGCTGTTGTGCAGTTCGATTCTGCATTTTATAATGCTACAAGTGCCTATATTCGAAATAGTCAAGCTATTATTCAAGCGATCTGCAACTGCAGAGTGGACAGTCTGCGGCACGCACACGGCCAGTCTACGTGAATGGTCATTTTCAAGCAAGTCAGTATGGACATAGATAATTTCTGATATGAAGCCAAAACTCTCTTCTGGATAGAGATTGTTTTAATTTTCAAACCCTGTTTTAAAACTAAAACATGTTAATGTGGATGTAGCCTGCAGACTACAGAGAGCACAAAACCCAGAGCAAGCTATACATTGAGATTTAGTAGTACCCCCAACTTAAATGTCATTTCTTGTTCCATTAAAGAGCTTCCTTTCATTCCGTCCTTGTGACTACTTCCACATCAACATTCAATTAGCATCAGTGAAAGAACTCCGAAACAATGCTGTGGGATTTTAACCGCAATATTTGCTCCAAATGGCGAGACGCGAGTGCTGCCGCCGATGACAGGAGATTGTCGGGTCATTGTTCTGCAGTCAGAGACGTAGACACACAAGACAACTCAAGGGCCAATTAGCTCGAGTCTCACCATTTCAGGTTGTGTGGATTTCATTTAATAGGACGCACATGCCAGCGCCTACCTAGCTTAATGGTCTATACACCTTCAGGTGGGAGCTAGCAATTTGATTTGGTATCTCTTTCCCTCTGCGTCCTTTAGAAGCAAAGTTAACTCTGAAATCAATACAGAGCACACATCGTTCCAAGAAAATATTTGCGCCTGCTTTTGGCGGGGCAATTTTATTTAATTTATTTTCATTCTCTTTTTTAACAGCACATAGGTGCAATAAGGCAAATGCTCGAACTGTAGTTTTACAGCCTGATTAACTTTCAGCTCAAAGCCCTCTCTTTCAATTCTTTGCTCTCAGTAATGAGTCTTTTAATCTAAAAGCTTTGATACAAAGGTGACAGGATTGTTGAAGGACACATTCAATTAGGGACTTTGAAAGGAGCCTCGGTGAGAGAACTCTCCTCCTGTTTCTCAAACATCATTTAAATGATAGCGCGAGTCAGACCAAACGTTTCCACTTCAAAGCTCAGATAATATACAGCGCTTCAAAATGACTGCCTAATGAATATCTTTATTCAGAAATTCCTCGGGGTCAAGGAACTGATACAGTGTTCTTCATATGACCTTAAATAGTCACATTAGCTTCAAAATTAAGTTTTCGAATTGCGTCGGTAAATAACTAGCTCTGTGACGGTGACATTTCACAGCACCGAGCGGACGTTGCTTAATTAATCAACCATCACAATGGGCCGTATTCATCAAATTTAATCCGAACGTTTTGTGGATTTTTCAGGAGGCGCCATTAAAATGATGCTAAGTACCGGCATGTAGTTCACACCACTGAGGTTGCCTTCAAACACACCAAAAACAGGGGATAGAAAATGCAGACTGAAGAACTTGAAGAAGAAGGAGCTTTGCTGTCAAATGTAATATGATGTATCATAAAAGCATATATATATATTTAAAAAACGTATACACACTTCAGGAACACTTCTACACATAAATGTCTGGAAGCTAACAGCCACCACTTTGAGCACTTCTTGTAATCGTAGAGGCCAAAGGTAACTTGTATTATTCCCGTGATGTCTGAAAAAACTTGGTATTAAAATATTTATACACATTTTTCTTTTCCTTAAGTGTGTTTAAATTTTTTTTGACTGACTCTGTATATACACACACACACACACACACACACACACACACAGAGCAAAGGTCTTAGGGATAAGCTGACCAATCAATATCTGCTATAACTGTTGTACCTAATTTTATCTATAAAAATTTTGCCTTTCTAGCTAAGCAATTCCACAAAGTAAGTAAAAAAAAAAAAAAACTTTCGCAATTAACTGATATTGAAATATTTCTGCATTAATTGTATTAAAAAAGATTAAATACTAAGGCCAATATCATCATAATTCTGTTTTCAATATTGCCGTTATATGGCACTTATTTATTTGTTTGTTTATTTATTTATTTATTTGTTTTGGTGCATTTATAACTCAGAACATGAATTTCACCGAGGCCTAAATATGGATGTCGCAATTTTGGTATTAACTCCTCATTCCATGTGCCCAACTTAACTCTAATTCTAACTTTAATTAACTTTGTTTACTTTTCCTTTTGCTTTCCTTATGATCGAAGCCTTCGCCGTAATTCAGAGTAACTGCTGTGTATAACACCTATCGACTCCTTACTTCTCCATATACCGTAGCTGTAATATGCTGTAAGTACAGGACCCACTAGCTCATTGGTAGTGGAGAGAAAAAAGAAAAATGAAGCGGAAGCGCAACACTGTGATATCTGAAGTGCAGAACAGGCATGCTAACAAGTGAAAAAAGAACACATATTATTTTGTGAGAAGAAAAACCTTGACAATGGAGGGAAACCTACATAAATGTTTGTAAAGTTTAATTCCAATACCCATCAGCTGTGTCAATATACCATACACAGCCAAAACTTTGTGGTCACTTGTATGTGCTTCTTGAGCATCCTATTCCAGGTATAGTCCCATCTTTGCTGTTATAATAAGCTCCACTCATTTTTTCACAAGTGTGGCTCTGAAATTTTGTCTTCATTCAGCCAAAACAGCATGAGTGAGGTCACTGATGTTGGGTGAGGAGATCTGGGGTGCATTCGGTATTCCAGTTCATCCCAGTGGGGTTGAGGTCAGGGCTTTGTGCAGGACACTCGAGTTCTTCCAGTCCAACCATAACACATGATGTCTTCATGCATGGAGCTGGCTTTGTGCACAGGGGCATTGTCATGCTGGACCAGGTTTGGGCCTCTTAGTTCCAAAGAAGAGAAATTGCAAGCAAAGACATTTGAGACAATTGTGTGCGCCCAACTTGGTGACAACAGTATGGAGAAGGACCACATATGGACATCAAGGTCAGGTGTCCATATACATTTGACCATATAGTGTATATATATTTCATCTTTTTAAGACTATTTAATGTATACATAGCTGTCATAAGTATTCATAAAATCGTATAAATAGTCAAATAAAATAGGCTACTTAAGCGTTATAGACAATACACAGTACACAGTTCTGTCCCTGCTGTTTAATTAGTATTTATTGAACCTACATTAATATTTAGTCCAACAAGAGTCACTTGTCAATTGGTCAGCTATTGTTTGCATAAATCACATTTTTTAAATATCATCCAGAACATTCTTGATTGATGAATATGTCGAAAATAAACACTCTGAGGCATGCTGTGATGGGAAAAGTGGCGTGATGTGGCCTGGAGTTACTTTTTTAGCACCTAGAAGTTGATTATTTTAATTAATATACACCTGGATGTTGATTATTTATTAATATAAACCTGTGTTTTGAACTGCAGCTGGAACACCATCAGAGCTGCTGGAATCGAAAATGAGTCAATACCTTCTGACCAATCAGAACTGACAATTTACCAGCGCTGTAACTATATCTGATATTAAGGAAAGGTCAGTAATGTTAACATGTAACTGATGAGAGGGAAATTATTGATGCTTAAGCTCATTAAAGTTTAACCAGACAGCAGTCAGGATCAGTTGATCCAGAGATCAATTTACTACGCTATTTAACGATCATCTGAAGAAATGCGACACGGCTCTAAGCTCTCTGATGAACTTGTATTATTAATGGGCCAATTTTGGATTAATAATGTGCATAAAAAATACATCGCATATTTTACTCGCTGCGTTTTTTTTTTTAAATCTTCAGATGTGTGAAGATTTGTATGTGTTCTTTCTACAACTAATGAACTTCAGCGGCATACGAGACTGTTTATTTCTGAGGCACAGGAAAGACGACGTGTGTGGCAATTCAATGTGTGGAACAATTCGGAGCCAGGCGACCCTTTTCACCATCTCGGCTTTCACGCAATTTTGTACCGTTAAAATCTGGCCTTCAAAACTCAAACAGCTGTAATAAACATATTTGTGTGTATTTGGGATGTCATTAACACATACACGCTCGCACACGCACAGAGCTTTGCTGCTGCGTTTCTTTCCTCGGTGGTGTCACTAATGCACCTGCAAAAAAAAAAAAAAAAAAAAAAAAGTAGAGGGAATGTATTTTCCTGACCTACTGGAGCAGTTAATCCCTCTGCTCGGCCAGACTTCTCTCCATTTGCAAGCAAGCTCGCAGTCTGATGAAACACGCCTGATTCGTAATTATATAACGCGCCAACCGATCCCTGACCTCATCATACAACGTGGCCTTCTGAGGAACGCCAAAGGTCACAGGTCACGGAAATAGAGGCCAGGCTTGTCACTCAGCTCTTGTGGGTCCTTGGGTCGTCCCCTTGCAACTCTGATGCTTTCTGACTTTTCTCGGCTAATTATTTAGTTAGCATAACTAATGGACCTTAATTTGCGCCCCTTGCTGATTTCAGGGTCATCGAGAGCTCTGCGTCCTCAGAGTGTCATTAAACTAAGTCCAGAATTGTTCCGATCTTAAAGACTTTATCATGAATAGCTTGGATGGAATGTAGAAAGGGATTGCGTTTGTTATGTCTGAGTAGAAGATCATGATGGTCATGTGACACAGTGAGCTAATTTATGGACTAAACAGACATTAATGGATCATAACATTATGGTAAACCAGTCATAGCTCTTGTCAACAGTATTACTATGTTTTCATATAACAGGTAAACTTGTCTCTGTCTTGTCGCAGTGCTGTTACAACGCCGACGCGTGTCCAGATCTTAAAGACACACCTTCATAAGAAATATATAGAAAACAAAGGCAGGGTTTTACTTATTTTGGAGCTGCAAAACTAAATAAGTATTTAATAACTAGAGCATGATACCCAGCCCAATCTTTTATCACGTTACGCCTGGCTTTATAGCAGCGGACCTCCTGTGCTGACCTTCAGCCCTTTGAAATACATTAATGATGACAAATACCGGAAGCTTCCCCTCCGCACAAATAATAAACACAATGCCGCAGTGCCGGACTGAATGAAGCATTAATGAGAGACGGCCAGTCAACCCAACCTCGCTGCTCCAGCCTCGCCGTGAGGGCCAGCATCGCTAATGAGTCGGCCATCACGCATTCTGCTCGCGTACGCTTCCTGCACCTGAACTAGCAGAGCGCTCGAAACGCCAGGACTCTTTAGCTTAAGCCTGTCCCTCTGTGTGTGTGTGTGTGTGTGAGACAGGAATACTCCAGCACTTCGGCATTCTAATCGGTTTCCACTGCAAGGGGTGGTGCTGTTGTAGGGAAATATTCATTGACGGAGTGGTGTTATTACCATGATTACCGGACGTTAATTATGTTTCCAATGAAAGCACATCCTGAGTGTTTTATTCCTCTGATACCACAGCAATTTTAAAATGTGATACTTGGTGGAAGCTTCACCAAATCCTTTTTCTACTTATTCCAGCAAGGAAAGAAAAACTCCGCTTGTCTTCTTAAATTGCCGCAAAGCCCTTCATCCTATCACTGGTACTCACATAGTATTCACATCGGTGACTCTTTCCAAATGTAAATCAACATCTCACGCTACAGAAATCCACCCCAAAATTTTAATCTGGTTGACGAAACAAATGTGAGAAAAAAGCACGTGCCATAGAAGACCCTGTGTAAGCTCTTACTATAGAGTATTACGAACAATACGAGTGCATTAATATAAACCTGTGATTTTGCCTTTCGGCCAAAACTAATGTCATTCATTTATTCAACACCTCAATCCGGTTCGGTAATTACACAACATTGTCCCCAGCACTGAAAAAACGGGATGTAAGGTCCATTTACTCGAACAAAACAAGGCTAAAATTAGCTTAAAAGCAGCTGTGACACAATGTTTAGACCATATAAAATAATTCAACTTTTCAGAAAAAGACTAAAAACTACCTCATTGCTTTTTTTTTTTTTTAAATCCCCCAACCAATCAGGTTGCACGTAGGGATTTGAAGGCGGGGTATGGTGCAAAGCCAAAAAAAAAAAAAAAGAGGACATGGTAGAAAAAAACAGCTTGTTTGTGAGCAAATTTAAGTACATGTACAACTTGTGCAATGAGGGATATTTTAATTCAGCACTCAAACTCCTTGCCATAGTTAAAAACTGAAAAATCAATTTAATATTTTTTCTTTTATTTTGAAGCTCCAGTTAGATAGGTCATCTAATTAACTGGTATAATTGGAAGGCAGAAGCGTTAACATTTTTATGATTACAGTGTGCGTGTCACATGGGCCACTCTTTTTATATGATTAAGCACTTCAGGCAGCGCTTCAGGCTTTTTGTGTATAAAAAATGTGCATGAAAATGAATGAAAATATGCAGCAAATTCAATTATGTTTTCATAGTTTTCATAGCATCCTCGCTGCGATTTCATACCAACACGGTGATGCTGCAGGAATGTAAACAAATTCAAATATTTCTAATGAACGGGGATGGATTTCCCAAAACGTTCATAACGCTAAGTACTTTGTTATCTCAGTCTTTAGACCATCCTCAGATGAATAAGCATTTCCTGAAACACTCCGTGACTTACAAAGTACGTACACTAGTTAATACAAAACAATAAGGATCACGTGACCCAGAAAACATTTCACAGGCACGGTGAGGAAACTAATGAGGTACTAACACAAAACAGCTGAACCCAATCGAGAAACTAGCAAACGGTGGTGCAGGGGGCGGAGACAGGACCAGAACAGAAACCAACAATTACGAACATGAGCACTTGCTGCTTATTCCTATATGCAAAAGAGGAAAGTGGGATATTTACATAGTTAACGGTTTATTTAACAAGTCTGAGGTTTGAAGAATTGACCGGAAGCATCAAGTCAAGTTGATTTATCTTCTTAAACACGTCTCAGGATGCCAAATATCCAAGGACAGGGAGGAGAAAGAAACACAATTTGTTTTGTAATAGCCTCACTATTCATATATTATGATTCAGGCAGAAATGTACAGCTGTGGACGGTCCATTTAGTAAGGCTCATTGGCCTGAATTTCAACTTACGTGCTCGTTTTGTAGCTGTTTCATATGGCGGTTTTCCACTTAAATAATATTTAGCGCTGTAACTTATCCATGCCGTACAGCATCTTTGGGTCTCACATGTACAGTAAGGCATAGCTGGCAAATATTGCGGCGACGGCTATTATAGCCTTTCCGTCATCTGATGGAAGCAAATGACCTTTTAATACCTCCCGAACGCATAATTGAATTCATTCATCAAGTGCACGGTTGCAGGCAGCCGCCAAAGGGAGCCTGCAGAGGGCTGAACCAGCAGCTTTGGTGGGCTTGATGCTCTGATGCATTTAGCAGAATCAAGAGCTTAAGCGCCTTTGGATTAGAGCCCAATGGCGCGCTAGCAACCAGCCGCTAGCTGTGATGGGCCCAGACGCTGCAGCCGTTTAGGCTCGGGGGAAAATTTTGTACGCTGGTACAATAATAAGCCTAGTTTTTGCTCCGAAAAGCATTTCTAATTACACATTATCATTATTGAACGGCATCAGCTTGTCGCGTTTAATCTATACATGATTAATTTGACGCCAATCCGGTCTGTCAGAGTCAAGCAGGAAAAAACGCAGAGTAATTAAACAAGCCACAGCTCGTATGTTACAGGAATCAATGCAAAGCCGTTTGAATGTTAATTGAATTCATGCTAATGTTTACTGATCATAAAACGTCCCAGCTTTCCTCAACAAGGCTTGTTTATAAATTCCGTGGAACGATGACTCAATGGCTTTAGCATCACAACACCGTTTACAGGAAAATGCTTATCTTTTATTCTTTGAATCTGTAAGGGTGCCAATAGAATAATCTCAAAATAAAGAAGAAAAAAAGGGAGTGAAAGGGAAAGCAAGTGCACTAGATGCTGTTATATGTATTTGCTCCGTGTTTCAGATATCAGAGTCTGTATTCAGATTTAGACCCAAAGTGGGCGTGGCCTAAACCTGAACGTTAGATTCTTTCTTTCTGAATTAAATATGAACCCAGAGGAAGGCGTGCCAAAATCTCCTGCTCGCGTGACATGTTGTTGCTTCCCACAGAATCCCAGTCTTGATGCACACTTCTATTCTCACTCAGATTCCATGCAAACCTTTTTAGTATCCTTTCTATAATAGAAATAGAAATAAATAAATAAATAAATAATCTGCCTCCTGTATTCATATTTGTTTAAACTGGTTAGCTATTCACTGGGGTGGGGGGGGGCAATAATTTGAACACATTTTGAACCTCTGTACCATTTCCTGTTCCAGGTTCAGTCTTCCATTTCTCACTCTTGTAAATAGGTTAGTTTTTTTCCCCCAATTAATTCCAATACAGTCCCTGAATAATATGACCGGGGAGGGTGCCAATAATTTTGGCAATGAGTAATCATGAGTATACTGTAAGGTGCACTGTGAGCCAGGAAACGGACATTTGGCGTCAAATAGTAAATACTTGTTGTGTTTTTTCTTGCACTGGATTATAGAAACAGATCTGAAGGAAGAGCAAGAGGAAGATGAGGAAGAGGAAGGCAAAGATAAAGAATAGGAGGAAGATGAGTAAGAGGAATAGGATGAAGACAGAGATGAGGAAGAGGAAGATGAAGAAGACAAGGAAGGGAGGAGGAGGACAGTGAGAAAGAGGGAGAGGAAGACGAGGAAGAGAACAATGAGGAAGATATGGAAGAGGGAGGTGAAGAAGAGGAGGAAGATGGATATGAAGATGAAGAGAAAGATGAAGAGAAAGACGAGGACGACATGGAGGAGAAAGAGAAACATGAGGAAAAGGAAGAGGAAGAAGAGGAGGCAGATGAGAAAGAGGTAGGTGAGGAAGAAGAGGAGGAGTGTGTGTGTGCTGCTGAGAGATGAGGCAGAGACGGAGGAGTCGGGGCAAGCTTTTAGCCCCCTGCTTCTTACTCATGACTTCCTGTGGCAGTGCTGAATGCTGGTCTCCATCAATGTCTCGGATTTTCTCCCTCACACACACACACACACACACACACACACACACACACACACACACACTCCTTCCAAACGCACTGTCACCCCAATTCATCTGCATAATAGCCTAGAAATAGAAGAGCTTCTTCGTTTTTCTACGAGTTAACAATTATTCTAGCTCTTGTGTTCTTCCTTCCCTCCGTTGACCCACACAGCTCCGTCAAGCACACCATGTTCACACAGATCAAAACCTCTCCTCACATGCTCCACCACCTCCCCCTGCTGATTTCAATACATATTTTAAAGCTATTTCTTCCTCCAACCGAGCATGTGTGTGTGTGTGTGTGTGTGTTCACGTACATGTCTCTAAAGCATGTGATCCAGGAAGGTTATGTTTCTTCTACCACAACTTTCTCTATCATTTTCAGCTGGTTAAGAGCACACCGAGTCAGATATCAGCCTCCACCCAGACTTACGCCAGACTATACATTCGTTAAGCTGCGCTAATGATGATGAACCTTAAACAACATCCTAATTAGTCCTCAAAGAATACACTAACAGTTCCTGCTTAATCCGTTACGTACACAGTCAGATCGTGGTTCCCAAAGTCATGAAATCACGGAAAGAAAGAAAGAAAGAAAGAAAAGATGGAGCCAAAAACAAACATCAAATATACAATTCTATAAAATAATTAAAGAAAGAAAGAAAGAAAGGAGGTTGCCCACCATCAAATTCATAAATGGAAAGACAGAAACAAACAAACAAATGAATGGAGAATGGAAGGATGAATGAAATAAAGGAATATCAGAGATGTAAAGAGAAGGAAAGGCCACCAGGTTTAGAGAAATGTTCGACGAGAGGGAAATCAAAGTGCTGATGTGCCGCTGTTTTCAGAGCTGGAGCTGTCACACGTGTGAAGCAGTGACGTGGATGTTGATGTTAGCGCTGTGAGGCATTAGACAGCCCCAGGTGGAGGAGGCGATGCGATGGCCCCTATCAGACTAACATCTCCAGTGGGGAGGAGACAGGAGCTTGGCAACAGCAGGCCACGCATGAAATTACATCAACATCCTCCCTCTGCTTGTAATTCCATTTTGTTAAATGTGAAAGGAGAGCGTAGGTGTGATGTAATTAACGGCTAATTGGCGTTAGAGAGCCAGGTTGCGTGCCGTCGGCGCAGGAGAGATCCGCTTCGGGATCTGACTTCACACGATCTTCCAGACAACTTTGGCGTGTCATTGGAGTCATCTGCACAAATAAGAAGGTCATGCTGGATTAGACGCCAGGCCTCAATAAAGAACGAGAAGTTATTCTGGTGTGCAGGAAGTCACGGACCGACACGGAGAAAATACAAAGTTAAGCAGTCACCATGGCAACAAATGAGTAAACACAGAGGACTTCAAATAATGCAAAGGGTTTTCCATGAGAGAACAGAAGAAACAGTGGGAGCGACAAAAACAGAAACACTTTCCCAGGAGGATGTCTTGAAAATTGGTTATAATTTCAATGAATGGATGGATGCAAAAAGAAGGGAGGAGAAAAGAAATAATGAAGCAATAGAACAAACATAAAACACACAGAAAGGACAAAAAGAAAGAAAGAAAGAAAGAAAGAAAGAAAGAAAGAAAGAAAGAAAGAAAGAGGAAGGAAGACTGAGATAATAGAAGGAAGGTTGAAGCAAAAGAGCAAGTGTTAGGGTGAGAGTAGAGCGAGAGTATGGGGGGGTGAGAGCATAAGAGTGTGAAACTGAGGAACAGTGTGTGACAGCAAGAGAGAGGATGAGAGTGAGAGAGAGGATAAAAAAGTGAGAGATTATAAGATAGAGAGTGAAAGAGAGAGAAAATAAGAGAGTGAGAATGATGATAAGAGAGTGAGAGTGGGTAAGAGAGTGAGAGAGAGGGTAAAATAGAGAGTGAGAGAGAGGGTAAAATAGAGAGTGAGACAGGGTAAGAGAGTGAGAGAGAGGGTAAAATAGAGAGTGAGAGAGGGTAAGAGAGTGAGAGAGAGGGTAAAATAGAGAGTGAGAGAGAGGGTAAAATAGAGAGTGAGACAGGGTAAGAGAG
>JAQQZX010000016.1:4139273-4151453 GCA_030068355.1 Notoglanidium maculatum | reverse complement strand
AGAGGGTAAAATAGAGAGTGAGACAGGGTAAGAGAGTGAGTGAGAGGGTTAGAGTGAGAGATAGGGTAAAATAGAGAGTGAGAGAGGGTAAGAGAGTGAGAGAGGGTAAGAGAGAGAGAGAGGGTAAGAGTGAGAGAGAGAGTAAAATAGAGAGTGAGACAGAGGGAGAGAGAGAGCGGGAAAGAGTGAGAGAGAGGGTAAAATAGAGAGTGAGAGAGGGTAAGAGTGAGAGAGAGAGGGTAAAATAGAGAGTGAGAGAGGGTAAGAGAGTGTGAGAGAGGGTAAAATAGAGAGTGAGAGAGAGAGGGTAAAATAGAGAGTGAGAGAGAGAGAGTAAAATAGAGAGTGAGAGAGGGTAAGAGAGTGTGAGAGAGGGTAAGAGAGTGAGAGAGAGGGTAAAATAGAGAGTGAGAGAGGGTAAGAGAGTGTGAGAGAGGGTAAGAGAGTGTGAGAGAGGGTAAAATAGAGAGTGAGAGAGGGTAAGAGAGTGAGAGAGGGTAAGAGAGTGTAACAGGGTGCATGTTGTTCTCAGGACTTGTTCCTACACTGATGAAAGCGTTTGTCATTGCTCTCAGTCACTAGCTAGCCGTGTTTCTCCCAGCAGCAGTAATCTGCCAAAATCCACTTAGTGTCAGCCAAGATTGTTATTTGCTCATCACCATAAAAGCATTTTCAACACCCGGAGCAGATGAAGCAGAACGGACGACTGTTACTGCTGTTCCTGTGGACACAACAATTTAGAAAAACACTAGCAATCTTCAAAAATAAAATGATCTATCTGTGTCCTGCCAGGAATAGAAAACAGCTCGAGATGGTGGGAGAAGAGAAAATGGAACGAAACCCTATTCTTAAATCAAGATATTATTCATCATCGCATCTATCAAATCTTTTCACTTTGTCATGCCATGGTTTTGTTTTTGTGCTTAGTTTTTTTTGTACAACGGTACACCACGATAAACAACGTTTTACACTGTTGAATACTCAGTTCTGTTTGGTCAGGAGGTGTTAACGTCTCGATTCTGAGCATGCGTGAGGAGACACGAACACCATACCTTTAGTGTGAAAAAGGTAACAGGGTGTGTTGCCATCGACATTGCTATGCTAGCTATCGTAGCGCCTCTGTGTCCGGATGAGACAGTAATTATGATGACGAGCCACCATGCTTGGAGGACAGTGACGAGCATTTTGATGAAAGAAAGGTCCAAAAGAAAAAAAGCTTAAGAGTAATATTAGCATCTTCCTGTTTGTTAGAACTAGCTAACTTCCTAGCGGTTCCTAGCTAGCTAGCACTGACTATCACTCGCTAAACTGACCAGACTGAGAGAAATAACATTACATGCCTCTTAAAAAAGGTAAATTCTTGCCATGTTGTCATTTTGTTCATGCTCTTGGGGGTGTGTGTGTGTGTGTGTGTGTGTGTGTGTGTGTGTGTGCTAAATTGCTAACTTCTCAGCTGATTCCTTTTTATCTGTTATCCATGTGGTTTAGTAGAGTTTGATAAATAAACCAGAATTTAATTATTTACAAAATACATAATACTCACTACTTAATCACATTAAGAAGATATAAAATGTAATAAATACATCTGCAGTATTGTTCAAAGTGGACCTGGCTATGGAAAGGCGTATGGATTTGAATGTGTGTAGACGTAAGATCACACACACATCATATTAAAAAAATCCGGAACTACTTTCTGAGTCCTGGTGTTATATATAAAGCACACCATCTGACCAATCAGATTCATTCGTCCAGGCGTGCTGTGAGACAAATTTGCATAATGGATATGTTAAAAACCAAAATAAATCTAAAAGATGGTGAAGGTCAGTGAGATGACCAGTGATGCAACATTTTACCTCGATTCACACTGTCAGGCTTTAATACCTCCTGGCCTTAACACGTTTCACAAGGTCACACGTGTGAATCATTCACAGATCTTCAAATTCTGCTCAATTTCCTCCGACTCAGCAGACAAAACGAAACGTCTAGGATGACAGAACGGCTTCTAGAGAACAACGCGGGTTCAGACAGCTTGTCTTACGAGATACTTCGAAATGCCCTGAATGACTCCGCACTCTCACGGACGGGTTTCCACCGCTAGTCCCGTATTACTGCCTCTTCTAAAAGCTTTCCTGCAGGCTGGAGCGGAGCTTATAGAGGCGTCCTGCAGGCAGACACAGCTACAACCCGAGCGCATTCACGAGCTCGACAGCAGCAATACGTGATGGAGAGGAGGAGCTGCTGAGGCAGGGGGTTGAGAGAGCTGTCAACAAGACTCGTTGCTGCTGCTTGGTGAAAAAACACGGAGTTAGAGCAAGGGAGGAAAGTCGCATAAGTAGTTTGGAATCTTGCGAAGTTCAGGAAGTCTCTAGTTCGCCTGGTGTGGATTTTGTCGAAGCTAATATTTTACTCTGTGTATAAAATTTGCATTTTATTAATTAACCTCTGGTCCTGGCATCCAGGAATTATTTTGTAATGACTTTTTCAAATCCATTTTTACCACCCTTAAGTAGCACCCTTAGTGCAATTTAGCCCTTGCTTCAGCTCTGATGCAGCGGCGCTTTAGTCCTTGAGCCTGTCCAGCTACCTCACCTTAAATGCTTCCAAAGATTCAACTTTCATGCTAATACCAACGCAAACGCTATAGTACCTGACATCTAGTTGATCGCTAACTAGCCGAGCCGAGTCTCTGGAGTAACTCGTGTGAGCATTCTGCAACATTGCGTTATTTTCTCTCACCTTAAGAACGGGTCTTATTTCTGTTTTTAAGACTTTTATGAATATTTATGACAACATTGACATTATAATGATCGTTATGAATGATGTCTCTGATCATAAGCTACAAAGCCTGTTGATATAGGTAAGATGGATATTATAATGCAACCTTATGTCAACTTGACATCAAGGCAGACAAATGTTGTCTTTTTGCCAGGTGACTCATTGAAATTGAAATAAGCTCTTAAAAATATCAGCTGTCAGGAATATGGCTTATGTAGCCTTACACATAATGATGCTATAATTCTCCAACTCTAAGGTTAAAATGTATTAAATAAGGCCGGTTTAAAAAAAAAAAAAAAGATGACACCAGCTCTTTGGGTTATCATGAAAAGGGACAAAGACAGGGAAAAAATGAGAGTCGTAGCCTTGTAAATGTGGAGATCAGATCGCCGGAACATTCCAGCAGGAATTCAAGTTTTATCTCCGCACAGGGGAACGCTCTCAGACTTGGTATTTACTATTTTGGCATTCTAACCACGGCGGCTGTCCACGCGGCACGGGGAAGAAAAAAAATAAAAAGGTCACACAAAAGAATGTCATAGAAATTGTCTTTCTTCTGGCGAACTCGCGGATGAGTCGGGGAAAGAAAAACGCTCGGCAGCGGCATCAGACGTTTCATTTAGAGCCTGTCAGTCAGCCGGCTTTTCAAAACATCTTAGCGATTGAAAGAGCTTTACGTCTCTGAATGACAAGTCATCTAAGTGGAGTGAGGGCTAGGAAGAGAGGCGAGCACTCACTCTGCGCTATCTTGGCCAGATGAAGACGGTTCACCCAGGAGATCTTGCTGAGAGGACTCGGAGTGCTGAACACCACCATGAAGCTGACTGGACGGCCAGACCTGGAACAAACGCATGCAGGCAGCTCAGGAAAAAAGCTTTAAAAAAAAAAAAGATTTATTCTTATTCTAATAATCTTATTTATTTAGTGCGTCATATTTCTAGAGACCTCAGTATGTAATTACAACACCATCCCTGTCATACTTAAGTAAACAATCCGATAAATAAAACTGTAAAAAAGTGATTTTCCGTTGATTATCATGTCTTTAAACAGGGAAAGCTCCAGCAAATGATTTACTATTAGTTAATGTCACATAATGCACTTATTCGCCACTGTATCAAGAAATGTGCTCTGAATGACAGTTTTTAGAACATTTTATTTAAAGCCTACCTACATATGGCCGTCATATAACATACGTAACAAAAAAAATTTCTATTTTATGAAGCAATATGAAAGAATTTATGTAAGTTTTATGTCAAAATCCATGCGATGACATAGCCTTTTTTTGTTTTTGTTTTTTTATAAGTGTACCAGCTTGCTTTTACAGGGGAAAAAAAGTTTATTTTAAGACTTACTTGGGAATTTCTGGGTGATCCACTGTCATGTTTAGGTTCTTTAATAGCATATATGCTGAAGCACCTTTATTAACTTTAAAGGGGACATATTATGAAAAACTCACATTTTCTGACCCACGAAGCCTGAAATAAGAAAATCCAGTCGGTTTCTTTTGAGCTGTCTATTTCAGAAAACAAGCTGCTCAGAGTTGCTTCCCCTTGCTATGTCAGAAGGGGAGCTCATTAGAATTACACCACCCACCATCTGAGTATCTCCACTCATGGCTTAAGAATTGGGCTAAGCTCATGAATATTCATGAGGAAAGTGCTACCAGATTGACCAGAGGAAAACGGGGGAGGGGTGAGCAGTGGCTGATTATCATTTAAAGGAACAGGCGCTCAAACCGGCCCTTCTGAACAGGGCTGTTATGACAGGGTGAGAAGGGAGCTGTAGTGCTTTATCCTTGTGGTATTTCGACCAAAGCATTTAATAGGCATTTCAGTAAGACGTCAGGGAACTGTGTCAACTTGTGGAAAAAGGGTGTAATATGTCACCTTTAGTAAAGTAGGTAATGATAAATGTCCAATAATACTGTAATTAAAAGGCACATAATATAACAGCCAGTGTTTAATTCTTCAAATAAATAAATAGTTTATTTGTTCAACTGTGTGCAATAAATTTGCAAATTATTATAAGCAAAACACACAAATATAGTTGTTTTTCCAGGCTGATTTTGTGATTATTTTTTTTTTAAACACACATTATAGCCACTATATCCTCAGATTCCTCTTTATTGTGTAGCTCGTTTAATCTCTCTGCCTTTATAATCACTATTTGAACTCATAAATTAACTTTATCGGTTTTGCCTTTTTATTTATTTATTTATTTTTTACAGCTACGTTCTTTCCTTTTTGCATTTTTGGGCTATTAATATACTTATTACACTGCTTAGTTCCAGTCTGATCTGGTCATGCAACAAATACACCAACTCCAGAACAAAGAATGAGTTTCATTTAAGTGATAAATTTCCCTTTGTCATAAGGCTCCTTCAAAATAAATTATTACTGTGATTAATTCTCTAATCTTAAACAGACCAGTGCTACCCGTGTGCTTGGGTAAATTCTCAATTTATCACAGCACTTTACACACCACCACCTACACAATGCCACCGCAAACATGTTTTTTTCCCCCTGATTAAACTCTATTCAAAACATGTACCAATAAACGCCGCCTGATCCGATTTCCAGCTGTTTTACAGAAAATTCTGACATCAGTGTAAAGGTTTATGAGTGCTCAAGGAGGCCTGGCTCATTCACCCAGCCGGGGATAAGCCAAGTTCATAGGAATCCTAATCAGCGGGAACGATTTCAGTGAATGTCATACAAATGGAGTAATAAGGAAATGCGGATCAATGACCCCACCCTGACCCTAACTTTAACCATTCATAACTAAAGGCTCTTATTAATGAAGTTGTCTAAAAAAGTCACAGAACTCTTACTTTAACAATCTATAACTTTTTAAATGAATTGCTGAGATCGCACTTGTGAGACCTAAATGGCTCCATGGATGATTATTTATGAAAGAAGGGTAGAAAAGGAATTTTAAAAAAAGAAGGAAGATGAAGTAAAGAGTGCCAAATCAATGCACCAGTGACAAATTAAACCCTTCCAAATGGGTTAAATCCATGTGGAAATGTGGAAATGGAGTGTAACGACCATGAGTGATGATACTCAGTCGCACAGGTGTCAAAGTCAAGGCCCGTCCGCCAAACACAGCTTTCCTTTGGCGCACAAACTATTAGTAGCTATTTTTTTTTTCAATATCTAAAATTCAAACCAGACCCTCAGCCTTCCATATTCGCCACTGGGATTATCCACAGTACAGAAACGCAGCTTAAAATCAATTCCTATCTGCTGCCTTTGATCTTAAAAAAAGATTCAGAAATGAGTCAGGTGTTGTGATTCAGTGACTGACTCCAAATCCCAAAATGCATCACCAAGAGTTAAGACCTAGGAATATGTTCAAAAAAGAAAAAGAGAAGTCAATAAAGCACAAAGATGAGGGAAATGAGAAACTAAGAACATGTATGACCTTAACAGAGATAATCCTGTGTGCATTCTCCTTAAATCTCTTTCTTAACATTATATATTTTCTTGAAACCGCTGCGCGCCAGCAAATCCATTGATTCCCTTATGGAGAGAGCATTAATGCTTTGACTACACAGATTCGATTTGATGCCTTGGCGCCGCGCTCAAAGTTCACTCGAATTTAACTTTGCCCCAGTTTACCCAAACCTTTTCAAAGCAAAATCTATAAAACGTATCAACGACATGACAAGCCAGCTACAATGTCAAAGCAGCTAAGTATTTGCATGCCTCAATACCTTATCCAATATCCTATATAAAATGTGTTTGTCGAGAGTCTCATGCAGCCATCTTCTTGTCCTGAACCTATTCTTCCATCTTCTCCAAAGAACACCTAAATCGAAAAGCTTTTAGCTGTTGTTGTTGCAGATTCACATACATGCTACATTTTGAAAAAACAATAATGATTGATTGATGACTGATTCCAAGCGTGTCCTGATAACGTAGCGGTTGAAACACAAAGACACTGATCATCTATAGGTGCCCTTTCTTTCATTCAAGATTTTATTAGGGACTTAATGCACCACTGATGTTTAGCACTTGTTAACGCTTAGTGACCATCAACCCTACTAAGGAGGTTTAGTGGGCAGTGAGACGTGAGGCGCTTCACGTTCAGTCATCATTAGAAGGTGATTGAATGCAGTGCGCAGTCCACCTGAGCTCCTGTCATATCAGTACCTCAGTCTGCTTTATATTCACTTCCAGACTTCACAAAAGGCGGAATCAGAAGAGAGAGACAAGCCTAAAGACACATTCACCTAAACCCTGTGACTGCACTCATGAAAGGCAAGAACTCAGACCGTAGCTATAGCTCTTTCCTTAGTGCTCGTGCATTTTCTCCGAACGCAGCAGAAAGATTTTCAGAAAAGCGAAAAATAAAGTGAAATTCAAATGACATGCAGGCTTGGCACAGCCATAGCTTCCTCTCGCTAGCTGACCGAGAGGCTAGGCGTGTGTGCGTACACCTCAGTGTGGATGAGGGCCCCAAGGCAACAGGGCAGAACGGAGAGCAGGGCACTGGCTGATGTCTGGCAGGTGGGTCAGCTGTGTGTGTGACAGTAATGTAAAAGAACAGGACAGATGTTGGAACGAATGCCACACGGCATTCATCGCACGCACACGAAACACTTCTGCTGCCTCTACAGTAGCGAAAACGTCTACTGAGGATTCTGAGAGCTCACTTTAATCTAACATTAATGGCGAAGGTTCCAGCTTCTTAAAAGAGTTTGCGGGAAACATGTTCTGCTTTATCTGAAGTTCTACACGAAACCTTTAAGGGGACCTCGAGAGGGACCTTGAGAGTGCTAGATACCAATTTTCTAAGAGTGTGCTGCTTCTGGAAATGTGCAGAGCAATAAATGGTTGTATTACTGTTAATATAGCCCTCAAAATGGAAGATTATGGATTAGAGAAGGTAAAGAGGTCAAAAGTAATAATAAAGTAAAGAACAGCTTGAGTTCAGTCTCTGGAACTGTACTGGAACAATGAACACCACTTTTCCAAAGGATATTTTTTCCCAGATGGTCTTTGGATGATGGTGGTAGAGGGTACTGTCTAGCACATCTCTCCATTTGTGTTTGATTGAGTTGAGATGTGGTTAGTGTGAAAGTCATAACATATGACTTCCATCATTTATATCCTCCTCAACTCAATCAGTGACCCCCTGGGGGTGGATAGGGGAGGAGTCATCCTAGAAGAGACCACACCCATTAGGATAGAACGTTTCATTATGCCATCATGAGCAGTGATCTTTTTTTAGATGAATGGTGGTTATGTCCATAGTGCAGGTCCAAAGACTTGTAAAATCAGTGCCAAGGGTCTTCTGGTAGCTTGCTGTAGACCAAACACCTTACTAAGGCTGATTTTCGTTTAATTTGTCACTCCATATGACGCATTAGCTCAGTAGAGAGCATATTTACTAAAGCAATAGTTCTGAGGCACAATTTGAGGCAGACAAATACAATATGATAAATCCCAGGCTTCAATAAATAATTAAATGTGTTATTCATACTATTTCCAATAAGCAATTCTTCCAGCTGTAGTCTGTTAACAGTAGCTTTGGTTGCTAAGCAGCGTAACAGGCAAAGACATTACATGGACAGAAACCAGTTTTAAGAGGATTGGTTTGATTTATTTCAAACCTGGTGCATTAATACTGAATTCAGTTATTGTGATGCGATCACAAGTGTGTGTGTAAATCAAGAATTTTATAATGGCTTTGGACAAAGCAAATCAGGTTAGAGAACCAAACCCTTTTGGTTTTTTCCTATGCGTTATATAGACATTTTATATAATCGGAGCTCATTTATAAGATACAAAAAACGAGACACCTGACATGTCCACCTGTATGTTTTAAAAGGAACAATAGCAGACACATAGAGAGGAAGACAAATGCTTTAAGCCCAGTGTTAATGATCCATGGCCAAAATCATGTCACACCCAAGCAAACAGAAGTTTAGGATTCGAGCCATATCACTCAAAGGCCACAACCCTGGAGCAGTAAATGAGCTGTCAGGACGCCAGTATACCACCTGCCAGCCGCTGACCCGTGTCCCCACAGTGGGTGCCTGACTCAGTTCTTATAAAAATCACTGAGCAATAACTCCTTTTTAAAAGACATCAGCTTTGGCTAATTCTGTTGCTCAGAGACAGACACTCACGCAAACTGAAGACTCGTCAAGGTGGAAAAACCGGCTCGCCTTCAGAAGTCCCATTGGCCACCTTTGAATGTTTTACGGTACATTCATTTTGGAGTGTATTGAGATAAAATTTGCACATGTTGAGAAACGCTTGCACACACTCACACATGCTTAAGTCGCCATTCAGATTATGCAACTAACTACTTCGACCCAGTACCAATTTAAAGGTACAGTTGGGTTCACTGGGTCCTCTTCCGTGGACTCTTCATTTAATCAATTATAAAGCATGAATACAATACAATTTTATTCAAGTAATACATATTCAGAAATTATAATATGTATAGAACACTTTAAACTGAGGCAAATCTATTATTTATTTATGCTATGTTTTTCAGATATTGTTATGGGCTTCATGGTGGTGCAAGGGTTAGCCCTGGAGCAAACCTTGCTGGGGCCATTCTATGTGGAGGTTGCATGTTCTCCCTGGGCCTGCATGGGTTTCCTTCTGGTTTCCTCCCACAGCCGAAAGACATGCAGATTAGGTCAACTGGCTACTCTAAATTGGCCATAGGTGTGAATGCGAGTGTGAATGGTTGTTCGTCTCTGCATCAGCCCTACAATATGTTAGCGTTCTGCCCAGGGTGTACCCTGCATCTCGTCCCAAGGTAAGCTGGGATTGGCTCCAGATTCCATGTGCCCCTGACAGATAAGCGGAATAGATAATGAATAGATGGATGGATGGATATTGTTATACAAGATGTAGCCCCTTTATATATCTGAATATACTCTATATTAGGGCACAAACAGTTCGACACTGTGACATTTTAACAACGGCTTTAGAAAGACCTGTTATGTATCAGTACTAAATTCCACAAACT
Organism: Notoglanidium maculatum; assembly: GCA_030068355.1. Classification (NCBI taxonomy): domain Eukaryota; kingdom Metazoa; phylum Chordata; class Actinopteri; order Siluriformes; family Auchenoglanididae; genus Notoglanidium; species Notoglanidium maculatum. The sequence continues at coordinate 4,141,685 of JAQQZX010000016.1, read as the reverse complement.
ATAAAGATGCTTTACTTGCACCCGAATAATAATGAAATTTGCCTGATTTCTCGTTTTCATCACTTAACGAGGACGTCTGTCTCATTTCGCACCTGCTGTTTACACCATGTCAGTTCTCGTAAAATAGCATAAGCAAATCCGTCTCTCTTATCCCTCTACTTTGTTCTTCTTTCTCTCTTCCTACCCCTCCCCATCCCCCCTAGTGTCTGTCCTTCCATCTCCTACGCGAATCCCTCACTAATCCGTCTTCATTTCCTCTCCTCCACAGCCATCCTTCTGAATGACAATTCCACCCGTCTCTGCACAAAGAGGATAAGCACATCCAGGTGCAGGGCGGCGTGAAAAACGCACAGCCTCCGCCACAACACGTTTACATCCGCCCTTTCCTAATGTGACATAATAACGGCACATCAAAAGCCCCTTTGAAAGAAATTTAAAAGGAATTACTATAGTGCTCAGAGTGGCCTAAGCAAAATGAGTTCTATGGCAAGTGTTAGCTAAGTGCTAACACCAAATTGACACATCTGTGCTTACTGTACCAAGGTCAAAAGCTGCCAACAATTCTTCCCTATGTACTAAAGGTAATAAAATTTTAAAAATGATCGCTTAATGATCCGACCAGCCATCCTATTAGACCAGTAATTTGCTAGTGAATATAAAGCTTAGAGCACGGCCGGAGCACATGTAATAGTAGGTGATCCAGGAACAAGTTCAAGTGGCATCTAAATCCTTCATCATTTGAATGCCGCCTCGGGCATGTGGCGAAATGTTTGACTCACTAGCTAGAATCTTTAAAAATTGCCCAGAAGTTAGTACAGACATGCGCAGCATTAAAAATGAAAGATATTCACTGGTACGTCTTGATATAAGTGCTGGAGAGAAAGCTTAAGAAACTGGGTCTCATTATATTTCTAATGATGTACGCCATGTGTGTGTGTGTTGGAATGACAGAGAGGAGTAGTCAAGTTAGCAACTCTGGACTCGACTTGCTGTTTGACGCAGAATTTCGCCCGAAGACTTAAGACTGTAGTCTCCGAAACTCGACACTTGTCCCAGACCTTCACCTCAGAGACTTGACACAAACTTGCAGCTGATTCAGATTTGAGTATGTGACTCAGAATTGCAATTCAGACTTGAGACTTGACTCAGCCTTGAAGCTTAGAGACCTGACCTGACTTTGGACTTGCAGCTCCAAGACAGCTTAGAAACCAGAGGCAGCTCAGACACCTGAGACTCAGATTTGCATGTCAAGACCTGAGACATGGTTCAGACATGCAGTTCCAATACTCTGACTGGTAGAACAGGGACTTGAGACTAACATAGGTGTCCCAATTCAGGCAAGTAATAACATACTTTGAGAACATCTCGCGTGTTTGTACGGTCCGGTCTGAGGGCTGCATGAACTAATGACTAAAGACAAACAATGAGCTAAACAGAAAACAGCATTTTAAATTGACTACTAAATCAGGAATACAGGTGTGCATGGTTAACCCTCCGTGAGTGAGGAGTATGGGAACTGTAGTCCGCTGCGGCCATGTCTGTAGGCCTTGCAGTGCACTCTGGGAAACAGTCCAGAAGTATCTCTAGGCCCCACTTTTCAATGCTGACGTGACACTTCTTAGTAAACATAATTTAGTCTAGTACAAGCAAGTTGGCGTATCAATATTTGAATTTTTGATTTACTAACTGGGTAGCTAGTCTACTTTTTGTTAGATTATATTAAGTATTACAAATGTTTTTAGCCTGAAGTGAGTCTGCCTTCATAATCAGCCATACTTTGACTATTTTAGTAGGGAAATTCCTAATAAATAAGCAGTGCATTTTGGATGCAAGACTAAATCCACATGTAATTAGCTCCCATGAGTTTGGCTCTGATCAGCAGATCTGGCATGACTAATGGCCCTTTGGGCCTGATAAAGCGCCATCTGGGTATGGATAATGGACGTTTGTGTTAAGCCAGTGACTTTGAGCATGGTTGTTTCACTTTTAACCATGACCAAGTGATTTTGAGGATGATTAGCATAATTCTGACAAACAAAAAGACAGCTGTAGCTGAATAAACTCACCAGTCATTCCTTGTTCCTTTAAATATGGCACAGTTCAGTCATAAGCTAATTCTGTACCAGGAGTTTGGTATACCTTGACAAGGATTGATTTGCAATAGACACTACTGTCAGAGCAGCTGTGATGGAAAATGAATGCACAACTTCTGACCAATCAGAATTAAGAATTCAACGACGCTGTTTTATGAGTGTTTATAAATGTTTATGCAGGGTGATTACAGTTTTCAGGAACAGGTCATATACACTACCGGTCAAAAGATTGGACACACCTACTTTTTCATAGGTTTTTCTTTATTTTTTTTGCTTTCTACATTGTAAAACATTACTGAATACATCAAAACTATGAAGC
>JAQQZX010000016.1:4121469-4138181 GCA_030068355.1 Notoglanidium maculatum | reverse complement strand
AAGTAAAGAGAAACAACAGTCCATCATTATCCAGTCTCTTTTAAAGTCATAAAAATAAAGAAATAATTGAATTAGAAAGTGTGTCCAAACTTTTGACCAGTAATGTATGTGTCATGCTGCTTCCTTTAGATAAAGAATTGCTGAATAAACATCCTACGCGGATAAGATATTATCAGACAGTGTAATATTTCTGGATTATTTGTAAAGGGAAAATAAATGAGAATGTAAATAAAGCATATTAACTTTCCATACCATTCCACTTCTATATCATCTTAGCGAAAGTGCGGCACTCACTTGTCCGGCTTGCCTGGGACTTGTAGCCGAAGACGGCATTTGTTGGCACTCTGGATTTGGTCCTCTTTGATGCGGATGAGCCTGTGGAGGGCCAAGCACCAGTCTTGCGCCACGGTGGTGTTCAGATTCTTCATGCAAACATGATAAATATGAATAAACAATTTGGCTAACCTTTGATTTGAAAGGCGTGTACATTGGGCGTTACCCCTTCATAAGCATTGCATAAATATTTTATAAAGAAACACTGGATCAATCACAAATGATTGAATCCTCTATGAAGGTTTATAAAAGATGCATCAGTAACATTTCCATGGTCATGTATACACAATGACCTAAAAATGTTACAATGCATTCATAAGGCATTAAACACATTAGTAAAATTATTTATTATAAGGCATTACAATTTACTGAAATGGTTATAATGAATGCATTTTATAGCAACAGGTTGCTTAGTGCATTTAGTGCACTCAGACATACTGACAAGAAGATATACATTTCCTGATAATCTCTCTGGTATAAATAACTTGTTAAAGGGAAAGAAAAATCAAGACAGGTCATGTGATTTATACTGTACAAACGTGAACCTGGTCTCTTCGGTACTGTTAGGAACACTACACTATTGCCTTATGAATGCATTATGACATGACACGAATGGGTTCACGGCTTATTAAATATGGTATTCATAGTAAGTGTTACTCCAAGTGTTACAAAGGCCATATTACTCCATTTTGTTGGTCTCTAAAATGTTACTCTGAACAAAAAATACTTAAAAAAAAAATAATTATAAGCATTCACATAGACGTACCGTATGCCATGCATTACAGCCCATTTAAAATGCATTATGAATACTGGCTACACAGGAAGTGTTACTACATCTCACAGTTAGCTGCGATCCAAGGCTACAGCTCCCAAAAATAAACGAGTAATAAAGTGAAGCACTGAACCTCTCGCAAACACAATTACCCCGTATTCCCTAAAGCCAAATCCAATCGAATCCTTCTGCAATATCGAATAGATTTGTGGACTTTTTTCCCGCCCCCTCCGTCTTTCTGTTTGCTAGAATTTCTCGATAGACATCATACATGATCATCAGCCTTTTGGGCAAAAGTCAGTCATTCGGAGAGAAAAGCCAAAAGAACTTTAGCTAGAGACGTGGAAACCGGAATTGTTTCCGCATGTGTAGATGATAAAGAGAGTGCCATGTTAAATATTTTCAGATGCTTTGCTTTGGAGGCTCGTTAGGGCCATCAGGGAGGCAGGCTGGTTTTAGTTTCAGAACCACTACAGCTGCTTTCAAGCAGATTTCACTGATTATCAATTGATGATCTGCGCATTTGGTTCCTGATCTTTGATGACATTTTAATTGCAGTTTAAATTTTCATTTGTAGGACTTTCTCTTTGACGGTTACCTGAAAAGACTCAGCTCCGCCTGGGTAGGTTTTTATTATTTTCATTGATGTTTTCTCTTGGTACTGGGTTTTTTTTTCTACATTTGACATGATACAGAGCCTCTGAGGTAGCTTACATGATGTTTTATATTTTTAATAAACTGTGGCTACAAATGAATAATCCCGAGATCTATTTCACGACCATGAATTATTTAAAGCCAGTTTTGCAATTTAAGCGGTTTGTATATGATTATTAAATCCAAATTCTGTTATAGTGTGAAATAATTAACTAAAGATCCTTCAGAGAAGTACAACATTCTGCTTACGTCATCAGTCGAGCTGTGTCGTCGAAGAAACATTCTTGAAAGTGAGCTTGAGGTGATAGGGGTTTATTTTTCTGTCCAGTCACATGGTTTGTTTACATTTACGTCGGTTTCCGTTGCAGATTTGTGCAAAATAGACATTATATTTTTGGAAAAATAGACAAAACCTTTCTTCAGAAACGTAGCACTTCCATTTGCTCTTCATGGCAAGTCATATGACGTAAACGCAAAATGCATTTTTTGTTTGTTTGTTCTTTTGCATGTTTCCATTGTTGGTTTTTTTTTTAGTTCCCAGTTTCAAATTGTGCAACGAGCAGGTTAATGGAAACACAGCAAATCACCGCTAGCACATCTATAGAAGTCACATGAGTTTAGCGTATTCCGATTTTCTTTATTTTAAGAAATATCACTAAATCAGCTGCTGATGAGCATCTCAAATGAGTATTCTTTTGTCTGAAACAGCTATTCATACAGAAATATGACTGAGCAATAAGATGGTGTCAAAATTAAGCATGGAGACGACTGATAATATTACTTCAACCTTGGAATGATGCGTAGTGACATACTGGAGTCACTTGTGACATGCAACATTGACACACCATGTCACATTAAGAAATTTCTAGAAGACTATAAAAAAATGTTTCAACCATTCCTGCCAAAGAATTAACTGGATGCCAAATAATAAATACGACGTTCCACAACATAACAAGTCGTAGGCTGAAGTCACACCATTTGGGCTACTATATGCAAATGGCATCCAGTTATCTGAACCTATTCATTTGTGGTCATAAAATATTATCTCACGGCCTTAATATATTCATGACCATGTCTTATTAATACAAATAACCACCGTATCACTTCAGACGCTCTGGAAGCTTTGAGTTTATGGTATGAATTTTGAGGCCATGATTGCTATCAAGATTATTGAGATAAAATATTAGCTCGATATATTAATTCCTGCCCATGTCTTATTAATAAAAATAACCACTATGTGACCTCAAAGGCTCTGTAATACACTTTTTGCAATTTCAACATTTACGTTACGTGTCACGTGTGTGAAAGATGAGAGACGAGAGCTGTGTTTACCTGGTACGTGCCCTGCAAAGTGCCCACCAAACCGGTGACCTGCTCCACCACCGAGAGGTCATGCTGCAGTTCATGGAGTTCTTGATAGAGCCGAGGAGGACCCAGGATCACTTTACCTGTCAATCAAATATCACCTTTTTTATCATGGTGTAATTATTGTGTTTATAATTTTAGGGGCTTAAAAACGAACTACTTAATTAATTCACTAACTAACGTCCTTTTTATGGCAATATGAGAATATGTGCTGATTTTTTTTTCCTGCCAGATACATCACACAAATAAGCAGTATAACCGTGTTTTGCATTAATCATCAAATTTACATAGCAAAAAAAACATCTGCGCCGATTGAATGAACACATTTTACCAATGTAAAAATGAAACCGCTGCGGCATAAAGCGCGATGTATTGCATCATCGTTTGGAAAATGATCTCGCACTAACCGAGGCATCATTAAGCAATTTATTTAGCAAGTCGGAACGCTATAAAATAGCAGCGAAAATTGAAACCCTAGAAAAACCAGATGGATGAGATGAATCATAACTGGAACGACAAAACATGCAGAAATGTCAGGAGCTTGAATGATCATGGAATGTTAGAAGAGGAGTGTAACATGGAAGTGTATACAGATGTCTATAATCCAGCATACACAGTTGTTCAATGAAGGGTTTTCTTCATTTCAGAAGAAAAAAGAAGCACAATGTACAGCTCAGTGTGCACAATATACCTGCAAACTAACGTGCACATCTGTATTTATTACACTGTTATGAAGCACTATGTATATCTTTTCAAATGTGCTGTTAGTAAACAGCAGATGTAGTTCAATGTGAAATTGTGAAATGGGACTGGTCAAGAGCTTCGGTTAATGTTCAAGGGTGAGAGAATGGTGCAAAAATCATCCAGTGAATGGCATTTATTTGGGTTGCTTGTGAGAGGAGAATATTCAGATTAGTTCAAGCAGACAGGAAGGCTCAAATAACCACGCTTTACAAACATGGTGGGCAGAAAAGCACATCACAACCTTGAAGCTAAAAAGCCTTATGCGGTTCTTATGGAGGAGTTAAAAAGGCCTTATTTAGATACCCTTTAAATAACGTTTATTACACTTGCTTTATTATTATTCTCAGGTCATTATTGATTTTGAGGTTTACAGGACGGTACAGTACATAACAAGGCATTATAATGAACAGTGACATTTGCATAACATCTAAGTTAGCTAAGAATTATTTATAGGCTATTACTACAGCTAAGTTTAAAACGCTTCCAAACTTCTAAGCATAATTATAATGATGTATGAATGTAGGCTTCAGAGAAAGTGTTCAAATTCTTATACTAAGAGCAATGACCCGGTTTACCCAGTTGCCATGGCTAACAGGAGAACCCTTTGATTTAGGGGTTTTCTTCTTCTTCTTTAAAATAAATCATAATAAGTTAGTCGGGGATTGCGCTTAGCCTTGAGATATTACGTCTTGACGTGGTACAACTTTGCAGTCGAGAAGAAACTTAGGTAGAACTTTTACAGAAACCCTACTGCTTAACAACACGGAAGCAAGAAAGGCCTATTAAAAATTGTTTGATATTTCCGACCGTTAACAAAGAAGATCAATGCGGAATGCTGATCAATCCTCCATTGTTTGGGGAAGTACACAGGCTAAACCTGAAGGGACAGAAAACAAGAAAGAGGAATAAAAAAAAAAAAGTTTCAGAGAAATATGAAGGACTTTCAGGGCGGAGGAGAGAATGCAGGTGTCTCATTAGATGTGAAATGTGCCATCGATTTGAAACACCCGCCCTCCATCCCCTTTTTTTTCCCAGCCTACCCAGTTTGGGGGAATCGATCGTAGGGGAGAGTCCAGCGTGAGAAGCATAATTAAATCCCAATGGTAGATTCAGTGGCCACAGAAGTGTCTGGTCCTGTCACTGCTTCCACATAATCAAGTGGCCTGTGTGTGTGTGTGTGTGTGTGAGTGTGTGTGAGGGGGAAGACCCAACATAAAGCCAGACCCAACATGAAGGCTTGTAGAAGGACTAAAATCTAGCTTCACCTCGTGATTATCCTTCTCTTATGACTAATCCTCTCCTCGCCCTTTTCTGCATTCATGTACCACTTTTCATTTTTCAAAAATCCAGTTTTCTCTCTTTTTCCATCTTTACAATTATATATCTAATTAATTGAAGTGGGGGTTCATATCTCTTTTATTTAATTTAAAAAAATGGTAACACTTCACTAATGTATCAGGTTCATGTTAATGAAAGAAGAAGAAAAAAACCCTTTGACTTGTTTTTTCTTTTCATGCTGTACTGACCTTCTAAAAGCTGGATTATACTTGCTTTTAAATCCGTATATAAGTGAACTGGCATCCTGAGGTCGTTTGGAGCTTTGCTTGTGCACATCTTTGTACTAATGCACTACAGGACAATATGACACTGTGTCCACAACTAACTAGTGTCAAATCGCATACCTGTGTGCTTTTCTGAACCGTTATTGAGTAATAACACTAATTTTTCCTATTATATTTAGCATTTCAAACATGATTTTCATTTTAAAACCTTAAATATAGTCTTCAAACATTACAAAATGGCGGTTTGCGTATCTAGATTTGTGAATACTTGAATGTATGATCTCCTGAATGTAAGCACTAGTTTTCACAAAGACAGTGGAAAGTTTTAACCGGACTCGTCAGTCTGTCCGATATCACTGTGCATGAAATCACGAAATATTTCAGCTTCACCTGGAATTCCGACAGAGTTGGTTTTTTCCCTGACGTTCCATTTTGTCAAGGTTGTTTTTAACCTTTAAGATGTATATAAAGTCTGCATGCGAGTATGTGAACAATAACGCCGCTCATGTTGTCGCTGCTTCAGCATGTGAACTCAATGTGATGCATTAAACTATAAACCGGTCTTAACAGGGTTTCAGGTTAAGGGTATTCTTATTCCCTGGCATAGTGCGCTAGCAAGACAGTATGATTTTGTCATGTTTTTGAGAAACTACAAAGCACAACAGGAAAAGGTCCGTTTTCAGTAACCTAAAACGCTATAGGTAAGCCAAAATCCATAGAAAAGCAATGTTTTAAAAAGAAATACCCACGTACATGTGGACTAGGGCTCTCTCGTCATCTGTTTTTCTTCCTCTTATTCTTTTAAATCTTTAGAGACATTCTTCTACACACAGACTGACATTGGCGCAGCTAAATCGATAACACAGCAGGAAGATATCTGCACTTGTTTCTCCACTGACGGCCTGGAGGGCCCACTGGCCACGGCCCCGGTGGTGAACGTTCAGAGTTGTAATCCAGCCTAATCCAGTCGCTGTACCGAGATTAGGCTTTCACAACACATGCGTCAGCCAAACCCTCTCTCTCTCGCTCACTCTCTCACTAACACACACATGCACGCAACAAAGTTGAGGCCAGGAAATGCCTACATATCCAAGGCAGGAGCCCAAACTTAACCTTCGCAAAACCGTTATCTGCAGCTGCAGTATATTTTACGAAATCTCATCGGTGTATTTTCTCTGCTTGGCATGTATAGTATCTGTATTTCAATTATTACTGGATCATAAACCCACATGGTTTATTTAAAATGATCTCAAATTGTTCAAGTTGGACATGTAATGTAATTTAGAAGTAAAATAAACAAATGCAGAAGTATAAATAAATGTATGCATGACTGCTGAAAACAGAGAATGTAATTTATGCCACACTAAAATGTGGTCATGTGAAAAATGTATGTGGAATGGCGACTTATCATTTTCTGAAACGAGGGTGAGGTTTCTCGGTACCGACTCCGCTGAATTTCCACTGTTATTCTGTTTTCCCATTCCTAGGTAGCTAACACAATCAGCCTCAATCATTGTTTACTTTATACTTGTATCGATGAATATCAAAAATGACCATATGAAACTAGCTTTTATGTTTAGGAATAATACCAATTGTAATCAAACATTACCTATACATCTTAGCTTAGCTGATGTTACCCTTTTGCCCTCCCAGATGCAAGCAGCATCTATCCATACCTAAATGCTCACAAAGTTGTTTATTTCAACAAAACACTTTTTTTTTGCCTTGTGGTAATGCAGTGTGTCAGGCCTGACACAGTATAGAGAAGAAAAAAAGCATAAAAGAGCCAGAGGAGGTTTACGTCTCTATACAGCATGCAGCACTGGTCCCTGAGCTTCCTGCAAGAACCATTCCATCAATAAATTAGAGCACTAGGGCTTGCAGGAGATGAAAAATGAGTCCATTTTTGAGGTGTGCACAGGGAGCATGGGATGTGATTTGGGCCCAGGCATCCCGTGGAGTGACATCATAAGAGAGGGGAATTGTGAGGACAGGCTGAGTGAGTGTGAGTGTGGGTTACTATAAATAGCAGCACATGCAGCAGAGATGTCTGTCAAGTGTAGCTCACAGTGGAGCAATGTAGCCTGGGATATGATGGCTTAGAGACGCATTAAACTCAAGAGTACTTGGATCAAATGGGAAAGAACAAGAGGGATAACCACTAGCAAGTGACAGGCAATCATTCTTTTTCTATATACATGCACAGAACAGTGTCAACAATTCAGTGACAAGAAACATTTGAATTGAGATTTTCTCAATTCTATTCAAATTAGGAATGAAGGATTGGCTCAAATGATTCCTTGGACCAGTCTAACCAATCATAAATGTGCGCTGACATTTCTTCAGTTCCCTACCCAGAACTTTAGCTCCTACCTGCAATTAGTTCCATGTTGGACAAACAAAATGGAGGAAAAAACATATAACCGTGTTTTCATTCTGTCATATACAATGTCCCGTTAAACATACAAAGGAAAATAAAGCTTGGCAAGAAGGAGCAACAATCAGTCACCTCTAGTGAATGCATTTGCACTTGCACCTAAAATGATTCAACCCCCATTGCAAATTAGGTCTATTGGCAAAATGTACAAACTTTCAGCAGTTTGCAATAAACAAGAACAATTTAAATAGCGAAACACAACTAATATTTCAAGTGGCTTCTTCACATTCAACACAAAATGCCACTTTTAATGACTACTGCGGTTTCAAAATGATTCAACCTCTCCAGGACAAGCATCTTTAGTACTTAAGAGAGCACCGTTTTGCTGTTATGACCTGCTGCAAACGTGATGCATAGCCAGACACCAGCTTCTGGCAATGTTCCCGAGGAATCTTAGTCCATTCCTCATGGGCATTTGCATGCTGAAACTGCCTTCTTCAAATCCCACTAGAGATTTTCTGTGGGGTTCAAGTCAGGCGACTGTGACGGCCACTCTAGTATCTTCCAGGACTTTTTTTAAACCAAGCCTTGACGGACTTTGAGGTATGCTTTAAAGTTCGCAAGTTCAAAGTTAAAAGAACACTGGCTGCACTATCTGGACATTGTAGAAAGTGGCTGCCCCCGATTTCTGAGGAGGCAGGTGGCCAAAAACCCTCAGTGACTGCAAAAGACCTGCAGCAAGCCTTGGTAGCAGCAGGCACTAAGGTTGCAGTTTCAACAGTAAGGCGCATACTAAACGCTAAAGGTCTCCATGCACAAACTCCAAGACGTACACCACTACTGACCCAAAAGCACAAGAAAAGTCGGCTCCATTATGCTCAAAACCATATAAATAAGTCACAGACGTTTCGGTGGAGCGAAGAAACAAAACTGGAACTTTTCAGGCCTGGTATTTCCGGAGGAGGAAGAATGACGCATACGCTGAAAAGAACACCCTGCCTACGGTGAAGCATGGCGGTGGCTCGGTGATGCTCTGGGGCTGCTTTTCTTCTTATGGCACTGGAAACACACAGCATTTGGAGGGCAAGATGGACTCCATCAAGTATCAGGAAATCCTAGCAGAAAACGTCATGCTGTCTGTGAGGATGCTGAAGCTTGGGTGTTACTGGACCTTCCAACAGGACAATGTTCCCAAGCATACCTCAAAGTTCACCAAGTCTTGCTTTCAGAAAAGATTCTGGAAGATTCCAGAGTGGCCATCACAGTCTCTTGACTTGAACCGCATAGAAAATCTCTGGTAGGATTTGAAGAAGGCAGTTGCAACACGCAAACCCAAGAATATTAGTGAGCTGGTGGCCACTGCCCATGAGGAATGGGCTAAGATTCCTCGGGAATGCTGCTAGAAGGTATCTGACTATGCATCACATTGTCAGCAGGTCATAACAGCAAAAGGGTGTTCTACTAAGTACTAAAGATGCTTGTCATGTTGAATGTGAAGAAACCATTTGTAATAATAATTGTGTTGAGCTATTTGAATTGTTCTTGTTTGATTTGTTTATCGCAAAACAGCTGAAAGTTTGCATATTTTGCCTTTGCAATGGGGGTTGAATAATTTAGGTGCAACAGAAGCTAGTACTTTGATACTTTACTTTGCTAATCTGCCAATGGAGCCAACACAAAGCTTTCAATGTACCTTGTAAATCAAACAATTTTCACACCGATGAGTTCATTTTTGTTTAACTAGAAACTATATACATATATACAGCTAATACAGTTTCATAATACTAGACAGCACATGTCCACAAGCAGCAACGGTAGCAGTCGCTACACGCCCACAAGTGACCGACTACAAACGACAAGACTGACTTATTTCTTGTAAGTGCAACTGTAAGGTTGGAAATGGAGGAGAGAGTTGAATAAAATAAGCAGCTGTAAGTTGCGGAAAAACTCCAGTGATGATATAGATAACAAATGAAAGCAGAAAGAGCACACAGATGAGATGAAGAAAACTGCTTCCTGCTGCGTTGCTCATCATCTCATTTTCTAAATCAATTATGGATCAATGTGCTCTTGGCTCCTTGGACGTTTGTGCCAGAATTACATTCATATTTCAATTTCAGTGTATCCGCTTTACTTGCATGCACCTTCAAATTGTGACATTTAGTATCTCTGACTATTCCTGCATGTCTATTTAAGTGCCCCCTCTATACTATGTGCTTTTCTCTGGCATTTTTGATCTCCAGCTCTGTCTCTTGAAAAGAACAAAACTTTTATAATAAGGCTCACCTAGGATTTCAATCTCACACTATGGCCCTTTTAATTGGAAATGGAGGGAATACTCTGTAGATTGATGACCATACATACTATGTGTGTGGTCTATCAGAGAGTGAAATGAGATCAGCTGGGCTACCCCTTACATTATTCCTCTCCATCTCAGCATGTCAAAGAGATAAAGCCAACTGGCAAGGAAATGTTCAATTAAATCAGCAAGCAGTGAGTGTAGTGACCAAAGCCTAGGGAGGAATGATAAGGATAAGGTTAAGCTTACCTGGAGTTGAAAAGCTGCCTGACCTTTTGACACCTCCCTGCTGAAAGAGGGTGTCCTTGCCGACCTCGACTACCTGGACTTGCAATAATGGGGCACTCCACTTCATGGTGTATTTGGGCCCTACTGGAACCAGACTGCTGATGTCTGGGGGACCCCTAGTGGCAGAAAAGGAAAAGAGATTTCATTCAAACACTCCAGGAACATTGTCAACCACCACCCCCCCCCCACACACACACACATACACGCACCACCACCACCACCAGTTCTCCTTTTGCCATCTTAAGACATGTTCCAATTACATTTTGCACAAATGAAGTTTGTTAGATAATCCCTCGGGGACCCAAAGGGATCAAGTCAACATGACTGTATTGTTCAGTAGCAGAACTTTCCCAGAAGGCATTGCAAGACATCTGACTTCATTTTAAAACAACAACACCATAAATACCAGATGCGACTTTTTATAAATGACAGAGGCAGTAAAATTTTGAAATTGCATAATTCAAAAGAAACAGACCAACAGAATTACTTTAACTACACTGTGCTTAGTGCCAAAAGCTGAAAATTTCACTTTCTGTCCGCAACCTCCTTCCATCCTTTAGTGCTGCAAGCGGCCACTTAGATTACATAAGCCGAACATGTCTCTGAGGTTGTGACAAGAAAAAATAGTGTTGGAACACACACACACACACACACACACACACACAAAAAAAATCTTCACAGCTTCCCCAAAAACATTTCAAATAAAGTACTGTCAGAAGCGTAAAGCCCCCTCTGGTGACATAAAATAAAGGGAAAAAAACACAATCTACACCAGAGGACTGAATGTATGGTAGGGCTAAATCCTTATTCACAGGTGTTGGGCAATGACAATGGGCAATGTTTCCCTCTTATGTAGAAACAGAAGAGATTTTACTTCTCTAGAAATGGCTGATGAACATTTTGGACCTTATTGATTTTTTCAAAGAGTGATTATATGGAACTAAACCAAGTTGTCTGAATATTTTGTTTATGTTTTTCCTATAAGCTGATACACTAGATGTGGCGTTGAATTCTGTCTTTAGAGTGCATAATATTTAACTCAGTGGTTCGATATGTGCAGAAAAGTGATGAATACAAAGGAAGTGAGACTATCGTTTTCCCTGACCATGACGATGTATCCAAAACTGTAGACGAGCTAATGGCATCATGCCTTGTCTTTTCTGAAAAGGAAGCACAGTAAACAGTACTGTAATTTGTACTGTGACTGGACCTTAGCCTTTACTTTATACAGTGGTCTTGAGCACTTTGTTCCATAAAGGTGAAAAATAATCCACTTTAAGCCAATTGCTAACAGTAAATGAGACAAATGCCAAAAATGGAGCCTTATTTTTATGCATTGTTCTCCTTAAAAGAGTAAGAAGGCTTAGTCATGCTCACCCATTTATACCAGCAGGCCATGTTTATAGCCTTCATTCACACTGGAGAGCCAAGCAAGCTCTAACACACAGGGGAAGTACACATTCAGGTTCAGCTATTTACTGAAATAACAGACATTAGTTTCCTTCAACCTGTGTACTTGAATGTAACAGGGACACTCTTCACGATCAGTCTGGCAAAGTAACTTACGACCTTTCTGACATTTATTAGGGATCTCAAACCTTTTAAGTGGTGAGTCAAAATGTGTTTGTTGTGTAGTTGTTCTACCAGCCCTTTGTAATCATAGATACTCAAAAATGATAGAGCAAGAACACAGACCTTGCCTAGTAATCTTCTCCAGACCTTTTGTCACACATCTGTTAGACAATTTCCAACATCACCAGATCTTGGATCAATACATACTTGCCATGTAGAGGTCCTAACAAACATTTATTGCTGAACCACTTCCATTAAGACATACTTTGCTTGTGGTCTTGCACCCTGTGTTTGAAAGCAAATGTTTATCTCTGCTAGAAGTGCAGCATTTAAAGTCTACCACTGGGTGACTTGCCATAATTGCCCTGTTTGCAGGCGAAGAAAAAATATGGGGGATGTTGCAACTATATCAGATTCAATCTACACCTGAACCCCTTGGCTCTGTTTACAGATCCAAATGAGATTCATGATGCCTAATGAGAACAGAAAGCCCATTCTAGGGTAAGACAAACATACAGAATTGATGAGCCAAGGTCTAAACCCTAGACAAGTCTTCCTTAGGGAACATCATTTAGTGGAGCCAACATAGGCTAGGTGCCACTGATAGCTATTACACTGGAATGATTCTAATTAAACACTACATTGGTTATGCTTTTGATACCAATCCTACCAAGCTTCATGATTCCAGCTGACGTTCTTGTTTACAAGTTGAACAGTGGCAGGGATGCAGTGAATATCCAAACCACACTATAAACCCCAAGGAGACTAGAGTTCCCCTTGGTTTGTAGGAAAAAATTGGTATAGCTTTGACAAGAAAGCTGAAGGTGCAAATCTGGACTCTGGGGGAAAAAGAATGATGATTTCCACATTATCCCATCTTAAAAATTATAGAGGGCTACAAAGGTAAATGTTGGAAGTAGGCAGTACAGACCTAATGTGTAGTAAGTGTAAAGAATCCTTCATCTGAGCCATCTTTTGTAGTATTTTGACTACAGGAAGGTAAACAAGCCACTATCAAGAAATCTTATTTGCGCCCATGGGTGGAAAATCTGCTTGGATTTCTGTCACTCCATATATATATATAAAACGGCATTTATATCCATTATATACATATTTGACATTTAGATACCATTTGAGTATCACTCTACCAATATGGCCTGCAACAATCTGTATGAGTTTGATGTCATGCCATTTGGCTTTGCAAATGCTTCTGTGACATTTCAAAGGATGAAAAACTGAAAAGGGTTTGTCAGCAGACTAGCAAGCGACAAGGCATGCCCACTTCACAACTTGCTACACCCTTCAGTACGCAATACACTCCCTGAGACAATGCATGTTAACTGCTGGAAGTGCCACCAGAAGTTCCTCTAAACCTAACCCAAACCCTAACCCTAACCTGAGGTCTAATAAAAATTGGCGTAGTGTGTAAGATGGCAACATCGTGAAGTGTTCTTGTCAAGAAATAGGTCATGTAGTAGGTGTCATGTAAGTACTGTGTGTCTGCACTTAGAGCTACTTGGAAGAACTTGGTGCTGACTTGCCTTATGTCAATTGTAGTGAGATATTGCAGTAGCTTTCCAATACTTTCAGCAGTACACCAAGGATCTATCAAAATTGCCAAGTCAGCTTTGAGATGTTGGTCTGACACTAAAGTGCCATATTTTTTAAGACCTTGGGCTGGAAGGTCACCCCAGAGCATGGGTCTCCAATCTTTTCTGCAAAGGGCCAGTGTGGCTGCAGGTTTTCTTTACAACCAAGAAGAAGCCACATCTGATTCCATCTATTTATTCAATTATTCTTAGCCTTTATTCGAACCATTGGGTACGGCTTACACTCGGTTGAACTACACCACACTGGTGGAATTGACATTGCTCTAGGAATTCAGACAATTTAAAATACAAGTTTGTCAAAGAATTCCATCCAGCATCAAGCAAATGAGACAATTTGTCAGTTTGTCTATGACGAGGACATATCTGAATTTTTGGGGGGTTAGAGGCATTCTAAAGGTGTTTATTTTTAGATACCTGTTTGTTAGATTAGAGATTAGGCACATATTAGTTAGGGGTGTATGTAATGAACAAGGATGGTCTATAACACCACTATAATATTTCTATAATAATTGCATAGAGAACCTACTTAGCCACGAGCGTGCAAGGTAGGCTATTTCTTGCGTCTATATGAAACAAGTCTCTATTATTTGAACAGACTGAATGCACCATATGAATAAGAAAATAACCCTACGAAGCCAGAAGGATCAAGCAGAACTATTTTTACAGTATACTTTGCAAACAAAGCACAATCAACATTGAGATTGCTTTGGCAAAGTTTCTGTAAAGGGCAAGCAAAGTCAACTTCAAAAGAGCAGGGCTTAAAGAAGCTACTGTATAATGATTACTGCAAAGGATGGAAACAGATGTAGGGCTCGGAGAGAAAAACCTTGCTTGTTTACCTTTTGTGCCACAGATCAATGGCAGTGTCATAGATAATCGATTTGAAGGGGATGAAGGAAGCTCTTATGCTTTTGATGTATGGATATAATCTATGCCTCTGTAGCTAAACACATAGCCATTTGTTCCTAGATAATGAAGATCCTATTTAGCGTTAGTGCCATTATAGCTACGTAAATAGAAAGAAGAAGAAAAAAGACCCAGAAAGACAGATGTCTCATTTATTGAGTCTCTGATATTGAGTGGCTATCAGTCAGAAAGTGATTTCAGGGAGGAGTAGGTAGGCAGGTTAGTGGTCACTCAGAGGAGTCCATTTGCTGTAACACTCACTTTACGTTGACGTTTGCACAGACGAGCATGTTGCTGAAAAGGAAGACTTTGCGCTCCTTGGACTTGAGAACCTGGCCACGCTCGCCATACACCGTCTCGATCAGCGTCTCACACAGAACCAAAGAGCTCTGATCTGAATTCAGGGCCTAGAAAGAAAAACAGCAACAATGCAATAATGGAACTGTGATATAAGTTCCTATAATAATAAAAAAAAACAGATAAATATATGCCGTACATGTCCAGAAACGTAAAGCAGTGAGTTTCTGTTTGCCCTTCCTTGCCTCTGTTGCCAGCTGAGTGAAGGTCACCAGCCATGCCACAGAAGATAAAAGATTTTGATTCTAACCTTATCACTTTTCTATTTAAAGAATCAAGGCTGAAGTTAACCTGCCACTATAGTTCATTTTTTTTTAGTTGTTCTGAGATTTATGGTAAAAATTTATGGGTGAACCAGGGCAAAAACCATTCAGCTCAGTGTTTTCGTGAATTCTGAAAGTGTTCCAATCATACTGTGTAACAGAAAGTCTGCAAAGTTACTAAATGTTCTTCATGGATTTACTGCTTATGCAGTAGGGTAGAGCAAGTGCAGTACGGCTAAGCGTTTTTTCTTCTTTTTCTCCATAGTCAAGCAGAAACAGCCAAGATGGAGAAACATACAGTATATAATCATTCACTGCACATTGCTGATATCATATAATTTCTATCTGACTTTCTAACTATATATTTCACCCATTTGAATGATGCTTTTATCCAAAGCGACTTACAATTAAGATACAACTGAGCCGTTGAAGGTTATGGATCTTGCCGGTTGAATCCAAAGGGGAAAGTTTTTCATATTCAGAGTCAGGTCATGCAGGTGCTTAAAGCCTGGTGCACACTTGAGGATTTTACAATCTCAACCAATTTCAAAAACATGGGAGACCACAGACATAATAATGGATTTAACTGGGTTTTTGTAGTCTAAGTTGGGCTCCCAATTCTGAGGTAGACAGAGTTTTCATGAGTAGACTCATCCGAGGCAGGGTAGCTGGTTAATGTCGTAAAAGAAAATTTAAAAATGAAAAGCAAAAAAAGGCCACTACAGTGATACTAAATATATGCATGGGAAGATGACAATCCTTCAAAGTCAGCTGGTCATTTAGGACCTGATGTAAAGCAGATTATTTTTCTCATGGCTCACAGATGAAAGAAGATCCATACTGGATATACTGGTACTCCGTGTTATCAAGCTTCATCACATAACACCAATAAACCTTTAGCAGTAAGTGAACTGCGAGCTCGGTAGTTCAAACACTGTGGTTTTGCTTGATCATTCAAAAGCACAGTTCTATAAATAATGCATCTGTTTTCCTTCCTGAGCCTCGGTCCAATGTCGCATCAGACAAAATGAGTTGTTGGTTCTATAGGGAATAGGGAGCGGCGTGGAGCCTTCGAAGTAATGCATAGAAAAATTAGAAGAGCCGCTGAGCTATACTTTCTCTCTGCTTTTTAATACTGTTTTTAGCATGCCCTTGTTGAATTCTCCTCATACATAAAATCCTATTTGTACAGAAGAAATCAAACATAACATTTTTGAAATATTACGTATTTCATTGCTTGTGTTTACATTTCTAAACAGATGAAATCAGCATTTTTAAAGAAAAATTGCACCATAGTGTGGATAAGTTCCTGAAGTTAATGTTGACTCGACATCTTTAGCCTTCTAGAGGTCAGGTAACTTTACTTAAGTTGTTACATTAACAGAAAACCCCTTAAAGGAACAATCCTCTCCTGACTGATGTACATATTAATCACAACGATCCATCCATCCATTATCTATAGCACTTTATCCGTCAGGGTCGCGGGGAAGCTGGAGCCAATCCCATCATCCTCGGGTGAGAGGCGGGGTACAGCCTGGGCAGGTCGCCAGTCCACCACAGGGCCGACACAGACAAACAGCCACACGCTCGCATTCACACCTATGGGCAAT
>JAQQZX010000016.1:4108881-4120893 GCA_030068355.1 Notoglanidium maculatum | reverse complement strand
CACCCTGGGTGACCCGGGGATCGAACCCAGGACCTTCTTGCTGTGAGGCAGCAGTGCTAACCACCGCACCACCGTGCCGCCTAATCACAATCATATGAATCATAATGAATAATTCATAATTAATCATAAATAATGTGATCTTCAGTGGCATCTGATGGAAAAAGACTTTTTAAATTTAGTTAACTGTTTCCTACATTACCCACAATGCGGTTCAACTCATCTCTACCTAGGGAAGGCAATGCAGCAGTGCTTTAGTGTTTTAGTCTGCTCAAACGGGTCAGCTTCTAAAGCTTCAAATTTCATGCTAATACCGCCATCAATGTCACCACACTCATCATTTTGTAGGGAGATTTTGTAGCAACATACAGTTTTGCAGTTACACATAAAGCTGTGGGGTTTTTTTTTTTAGTCCCATTAATGTAAAAGAAATAAAGGGAGGCTAGTGAAGTAATCATGGTTTATACTGTAGCTACTATAATGCAAGTGATTTTTACACAATTGAGTCATTTTCATAAGTAGGGCGTGTGTTTTCATTTTAAGATGCGATTTCTTTACGAGAAGAATTATTTTTGAGCTCACCCATTGAGTTCACATGTGCATTTCCAAGCAGAACAATGCTGAAATGCACCTTAACATGTGATTATTCAGATTCATTTTTTTCATAAGGCAAAGGTAGAAAGTGTCTTCTCCAGAGCAGTGCTGTGCTGTATACAGTATGTGCGTGTGTGTGTGTGTGAGAGACTAAAACAGCAAAGAGAGAATGATGTGTGTGTTAAACAGAGTCACACACACAACCTTCCCACACACACTGTTTTTAGCTGTCTTGCTCCAGTAACACAGATAGCATACGACAAAGGATGAATATTTCATTGAGCGCTTATGGGCTAATAGAAACACATTGAAATTCTGCCCATCTCGCTTCGCTATATGAAACTCCGCATAAAAATTGTCACTAGAATGGAGACAAAGGGGTAGAAGGGGAAAAGAGAAACAGACAGGAAGAAAGAGAAGGAGAGAGAGAGAGCAACATTTAGAGAGAGGAAGTCATGCTTGACGATTAAATGTTTCATTTACTCCTTAATTTCTCTTTTCCGGCAATGCGTTTGGTCAGATCTGCAGCAGCTGGGTTGTTCCATGAGCATGGTAATGGGCGAGGAAAAACCCCTGCCACTGAGCTCGGGGTGTGTTCCCGACCAATAATGGACCATCAGTGGCCACTGATGACTGCTATTCATCAGGACTAATGCAAGCCATGTGTGTTATTTCACCCCCAGTGTGTGATTTCACAATGTGCTCATGATGAACGGGATATTTGGATATCTGTAGGTGGAAGGATGTAAATCTGCTGTGTGAATACAAATGAATTGAGCAAATTATCCTGTAGGATGGTCATTGAGCCCATGAGCCAGTCTGAGCGAGATGTATTATTAAAATACTTCTGGATAGTATAGAGTGTTTTTGTAATATTGAAGATAATTAGGTGATTACTCATTCTGAGCTCACAAATTTGTACCAACAAGAGTGATGTGTTTATAACAAACAAGGACTTTGTAGTCACTTTTCACTTGAGATGAATTTTTTGAGGTGGACAGTGACAAAGTATATTTACTTGAGTACTGTACTTAAGTACTTTACTTGAGTGTCAGTATTTTTCAGACACTTATGACTTTTACTCCACTACATTTGAAAGACAATTATTGTAGTTTTAATTCCACTGCACTTCTATGAAGGTTCCCATTACTCGTTAGCCTTGAAGTTTTCTTTTCTTTTCTAAAATGTGATACCATACACTGTGTTCATCACAGGAGAAAACCAATCACAGTAAACGAAACACTTCTACACTCAGGTTCAAAGTGCTTGCTGCATGTTTTGAACGGTTCAGGTTGAATTTGGCGATGGGAATGATGGCTACGACCGATAAAAAATGATGATTAGGGTCATATCTGAGGTCCAAGTTTGAGATTTTTGAAATGTAGAAAGATTCATATTGTTTTAAATGTTTGCACTGTTTACTGCGCATAAACGTCATCACTGCCTACAAGGATTCGCCGTTCAACCTGAGAAAGCATGTCAAGGTATACATAAGGTTAACATTTGTTCTCAGTGCTTGTAGTAGTTGCAGTTTTCATGCTGTGGTTCATCAAATTACTTTTTATGGATTTTCCCTCCAAGTTCTCATACTGGGACCAGGTCCTGTGTGAATCCACTGCTGACACATACTATTAGCTAGCTAGCAAAAGTGCTGAATTAATGTTACTGACTAAAGCCCTTTCGGAAATACATGATTTAATCTTGCCAAATGAACAATACAACATATTAAAAAGAAAACAATAAAATCATTAAACATTAAAAAGTCCTTTGGAATACTTAAATGTTTTTAAAAGCAACTACTCCAGTACATTAACTAAACAACTTTCACTTGTATTGGAGCAATATTCCACCAGGGGTATCTATAACTTTGACTCAAGTAATGGAGTTTGTCCACCTCTGATGAATTTGCAATTGGAAGAATTTGTTAGTTTAATTTATTTTTTTATTCATTGACATTTAATTTTGAGTGATTTCATTTTTACTTTTCACTGAATAATCATTGACGTGTGTTTATTATTGCTATAGTTCAGCATTTTATATAACTGAAGAAATAGTTTTCTTTCTAGATTTAGACATTACAGATTTTCTACAAAAACAAATTCACACACATCAAAAGATACAATGACTTATGTTTTATAATTACAACAGGGATATTGTGCTATATATGTATATTTTGATCAGTGGTGACACGTCCATGGGAAATATACATATATTAGCCATTCAACAAATGTTATGTAAGTCCTTATTCAGATCTCCTTAGTCAGATTATTAAGTTATTAATCAGATTATTATCCATTGAAATATGATTTACCTCTTTGGAGCCACCGAATAATATTGCTTTTGGCAGTTTCAAGCTGATGCTCCATTTATTTCTCACCTTTATTGATGGTGTGCTGTCATGGAGAAGGATTCTCACTGTCCCCTTTAACCCCAGACATTTACTATTGCACCTAGTGGACAAAAATGGGAACTAAGCTCTTATAGAGGCCCATTGGGGAAGGAATCACGCTGCCTGTGAATGTTTTTAATAGAGGAGAAGCAGCAGTCAGGACAGTTAATGACAGAGTTGCTACGGATATTTAACACCAAATTGGTTTAGTTTAAAAGTACTCTGCAGCATCAAGAGCTTGTTTTGTAGCACAAAATGCGGACAGTGTGTCTATGATGTACAGAACCATTCCTATTGTAAGATACTGTATATTAGGTAATGGGGATTATGAAGTCAATATTGTCTTTATATCAGAAATGTGTGTGCACCACTGTGATCTTGTTTCCCGTGCAAAGGCTAGAAAAGAAGTCTCCCTTTCTCAGTGCCAATTTTTAAAAGCTACGGACTTCTGTGGGGGTTTTTAACATGGACTGGATATGTATTAATATCAACCCTGGTTCACGATATTAACTTTGGTACATCTAAAATCAAAGCAAGCTGCTAGCCTGAATGCAGGACTATGTGTTGTCGACTTTCAACTGACCTAAATAACAGGTTTACTCCAATAATTCACTACATTGTTTCCCATGGCGTAAGGCCAAGTGTGACAGCCTGTCGATTTCATTTTTTTTGAAGCTTTGTTGTTATTAACGTCATCCTGCCATACAAAAATCTGAAGTCATGAACCAGTGCTGATTTTGGCCCGAGTTGCATTGTAAAGAAACAATGAACATGAGAATTATAAAGTAGCACGACAAATAAAGAGTACTACAAATATAAAGCAAATATTTACTGTCCTTGAATAGAAAAAATGAAGTTACCCAAGAGATGCAATTTACCACAGCAATAAAATACAATATTATTTTTAGTAGTAGTATCTACAGGCTAGCAAACAGATAATTTCTTGGTGACCTGGTGTCAGGAGCTAGTGTCTGAGAATGTGTGTGTGTGTGTGTGAGCAAAGAGACCTTGCTAAGTGAGCGGTCACTGACGCTGCGGGCGAGCTGTTGGGTCTCTGTGATCTGATCTGCCACTCGCTTTTGTTCATTCAGCTTCTCAGCCAGAGTTTCCAGCTCGGTCAGAGCCAACTGCAGGGGCAAACGGTCCACGTGTCCTTTAGGAGTGTTTTTCAGCATGTCCTGAAAAAGAGAGTGGGAGAGGGGGAGAGATTTATTTGTGGAATGTTACTGATGATGCACTAAGAAAGGATGGAAACTTTTCTTTTAAATCTCTAATGATGTCTCCAAAACGCCATAATACTGTCAAAAACAATAAGCCATCTACAGAAGTGTAATAATGTTATGTATCTATCTATAAGAACATGAGTGTTTTATTCCAGTTATACTACAGCAATTTGCTAATGCAGCTGTATCTTTTGCATTTTAGCCTTATATAGTTACACGTAATGATATGAACTGTTCTTAACTAAGTACTTCAGTCACACACCCACACAATAATCCGGGCAATATCTGCTGCTACTTGTTGTATATTCATTACGGGTTAAAACTATCAGTGTGTGGAAGACTATGTGCATTATTTTTGCTATGATGTGCAACAGTCTACTATGTGCAATACTGTGAAATGTTCTTACCTGTGCTATGTGAAATATCATTTGTTCTCTAAATAAGGTGCTAAATCACTTAATCACTTGAAACAATTTATGTGCAATAGTCTTCATGTGCAATATTACTACTGGTCATAATATTTTTCATTACTTAATATTACTTGTTACTTAATAGTATTTAACTACTATTGTTTCTAATGCAACAAACTTCCACTTTGTCAATAGTCTTCCACTGGTTTTTTCTTTCTACAGATTTTTATTTTTACTAGATTTTTGGACTTATTTATATTGTTCTTGTGTTTTTGTGTCTTTGAGTGTTGTGGCAGTCATCACATAGCAATTTCCTGCGGGATCAATAAAGTATTCTGATTCTGATAAGACAAGTTTTTCTGTGCAGTCTTCCCAGAAGCTAACTACATGGTGTGGGTATATTTGCTGCTACGCGTCAGGCCAACTCTAATTAGTTGGCTGGGAGGAGTGTCTGATTGTGGAACCTGGAAACAGCTTGATGAGACGCTGTGATTCATATTAGTATTGTTTAATATAGTTTAAATCAGAATAATTCAATACAAACAACAAGTCTTGAACTTCTTGTTATTCATGTGTATGCCTTTAAAATTCACTTCAAACAGGAAGGAAGCTATTGAAGAAAAACTATTTTCGATGCTGTGACTTTGACTCTGTTTGGAAATAATCAGTTCATTTGCTGGTTACAATGATAACGGCGTATTAATCGTATAAGCATGTAACCATTCATTCTTGAGATGTCCTGCTGTCGAGAATCTCAGACAGATGGACGGACAGAAAACCTGAAAACAACGATTTAACAAAAATAGTTGCTTAATAGTTGATAAACTGCTGTAGTACAAGATAAACAAAACACATCGGGATGTGCTATTGTAGGAACTCTTTTTTTCTATTTTTCTATTCAGGACCAACTTTTTAAAATTTTATGAGGGAAAAAAAAACAACACTGAAAGATTAAATGAGTGTCATTTTGTTTGTCTGATCCATTTCACTTCCTGGACAGAAAGCCTGCATTCAGCCATACATGAGTTATGAAAGGCACACTGTAAGATTTTTTTTTTTTTCCAAAGAGATTCACACAATAGCAGTTGATGGAACACACACTGATTTGTAACCTCTTTTGCCTGACTTTTTTTTAATTTGTGTAATATTTGCAGAACATATGGATGGAAACCCTATGGGAGCAGCCCGGGTGCCTGGTGTGAAGAGAGCAACATATTGTGCACCCAGTGGGACTCATTATCAAAAAGCTGTGCCACTGAAGCTGTGATCATCTCAAAAGCTCTCAGTGTGTAAGTGTGTAAGTTAATGCGAGTCAAAAACCAAACAAAAAAAACCAACATTCATTGGGAAATATTAGTGTCTATAAGCATTCACAACAGCTTTTTTTTTGTTTGTTTAATTTATGGTACGCTATATAAAAAAAAGTATGTGGACACTATATTATATTATTATATATTATATTATATAATATAATCTATATTATATTATTTTTGTGAGAGTCTTTGTAATACACCATCCTATTCTAACATGCCTCCTGACTAGAAGTATCACATGGGTCTCTAAAAGGGGAAAAAGAAGCGGGCGTGGCCAGGCATATGTAATGAATGTCATGTACAGGTCATTACAGCTTCAAAAAAAATGCAGGAATCTAGTTACGAGATGGCTGTAGCACTAGCATTTAGTTTGGGTTTTTTTTTGTAAATTACCCATTTACAAGGTTATAAGTGCTTGTAAAACCTGTACAGTAAAGTAGCCATGATCAACGTTCATTTTCTTAATTTAAATCTCCATTTATATTGTGCAAGCAAAGACGTTTACGGATTTCCATTGCTGGCCAGGCATGGACCAGGGAGGATGTTTAGTTGTTGCACTTCTCAAAGTCAAACAGCAAGCTCTTAAGATCCATATAAAAGTGCAAAATAAGCAAAAAATTGAAACTCATATTACAAGATACAATTTATTTTTTGTCAATTTTAAAGCTGCATTTACACACCACATTTTCCGAGAGGTATTTAAATGGTCCGGCTTGATAGCCGCGTAGACGGATTATGGATTAATCCGTTTGTGCATCCCATTCCAAAACCATGGACATTAATACGGACTTGGTCCTCACTCTTCTGCTCGAGCAGCCATCACTCTACTAGAAAGGCTTTCCGGTAGAATTTGGAGCGTGGCTGTGGGGATTTATGTTCATTCAGCTACAAGAGTTTTAGTGAGGTCAGGCACTGGTGTTGGATGAGGAGGCCTGGTGCACAGTCGACATTCAGATTTATCCCAAAAGCGGTGAAACCCTTGGCAAACCATAACTTGATTGATGTCATGCTGGAACAGGATTAGGGTCCAGTGACCAGAAACCTTAACGCTACAGCATACAAAGACATTTATGTGCTTAAGTTTGTGGCAACAGTTTCAGAAAGAACCACATATGGGTGTGATTGTCAGGCCTCCGCATCATTTTGAACATATGGTGTATATGCAAGGTGGTGAATGTGGGGAAATCACAAGGCAAGCACATTTTTTGCAGATTCCAGACATTTTCAAAGTCAAAGCCTTTTGTGTTTGGTTCCGGTTAATGTGTGATTAAACACACCCACGCTGGAGGCAAGAATTTTCCTTATTCACTTTCAAAAGTTATCTTTCAAATATTCATGGCTAATCGATGCCTACCGAGGTATGAAATGAAGTTCCTTGGCTCGAGAACACACACACACACACACACACACACACACATATATACACTGACTCGGATCCCGGCTCCCGAGAGGACAGGAGAAAAACAAGCCGAAAGCAAGTCCGATGCTGACAGAAAATGCAGCAACACTGACATTTCGCCGTCATCAGAGACCTCACTGCTGAGTAGGTCACCGTGATATTTCTGATGTCGATCCACTTTTTTCTGTGACATTTGGTGTGTGTGGTGTGCGTATATATATGCAAAGAGAGATAGAGATGTGTCTCTGGTGAGGACACCGTGAGATTGCTTATTCATTGTTAATTCATGCAGTTTGTATGGGCCAATTCCTGAGGGATAAAACAAAGCAGAGCGAGGTGGAGAGGCTGAGAGAGGAGTACAGCGCTGAGAAAGACTCTGACTCAGGTTCATTTTACACTGAGGAATCGATTGCTGAATTTCTGATTGTTACCTTAGAACCATCTTGAAGTTACTTACCACTGCCTTCACACTAACACACTAGTGAGGTCGCTTGCAGTTTGTCTATTATGGGCGTGGCCTGATTTTCTAGGTTGTTATGTGTGTAAAATATATATAATCTATTACAAAATTCATATGCGTGGCTGCCACGTGTGTAACTGTTTATTAAATTTAAAGTCGAGCCAATATGATGAGTAACAAAATATTATAAGAGTGCGTTCATAAGGTACATGACCTTTTCATAGGTTTTTAAATGCATCAAAAGAGCAAAAACAGTTGAGGTCAGAAGTTTATGGACATGTACGTCATGGTGATATTGGGCTGTTCTTTTTATGGGGAAGAATGATTGTACAACATAAATCTTTCATTAAAAGAAAGAATTTGGTGCACAAGTTTGAATTTATTTTGGTCAAAAATATTCATGCAGCTCACATAATAATTGGATAAATGTCCCTTAGCAAGTTTCACCTTGACCAGACATCAACAAGCATCTTGCAGAATTCTGGTTGGATATTTGACCACTCGTCTTGGAAGAATTGGTAGAGTTCAAATAAATTTTGGCGACTTTTAAGCACAATCCACATATTTTTGATAGTGTTGAGGTCAGGACTTGTTTTAAGCTAATGTTAGCCTGCATTATCCACTCCACAACCAGCTTTGATGTGTGTTTGGGTCATTGTCCTGTTGGAACACCCAGTTGTGTCCAAGTTTCAACTGATGGTTTGAGGTTCTGCTGAAGAATTCTGAGGTTCTTCATTATTCCATCCACTTTGTGCAAGGCACCAGATCCACAGGCAGCAAAACAGCCCCAGAGCACGATGCTCCCACCACCATGCTTAATAGCTGCTACAGTGTTCCTCTGTTTCTCTGGTCATTGTGGCCAAACAACTCCATCTTTGTCTCATCTGACCATAAAACTTTCCTCCAGAAGGCTTTTTCCTTGTCCATGTGGTCAGCTGCAAACTTTATTCGAGCTTGAAGGTGTGTATTATGGAACGGGGGCTTTTTTTGGACGGCAGCCTCTCAGCCCATGGCAGATGTTAAACTCACTTGAGTGTAGTCAGTGTTCCAGAAGCTTCCAGTTCATGGCAGGCCTGTGCCTTGATGGTTCCTGGGTTGTTCCTGACCATTTGAACCAATTTCCTCTCCTCTGAGGGTGACACTTTGGGTCTTCTTCCAGACCTTTGCAAAGATGCAACACTTCCAATTAACATGTACTTGTCAAACAAACTCTTTTCATGTTGTGCACAGAGACGCTACCAGCTGTAGTCCATCCTGATCACTAACAGGAAGTTAAGAGGCCTTGGCCTTGGCAAGTTAAGACATTGTAGAACTTTCAGCATCACTGAATTAATAATCTAAGTGAGTATATGCTTATTTTGACCATGTATGTATAATTTTGACTGTTTTGATTTCAGAAAACCCAAAATGAATTTAAACTTGTGCACCAAATTCTTGTTTTTTTCTATTAAAAATGTTACATAATCATTCTTCCTCAGAAAAAGAACAGTTCAAAGAAGTTACTGAAAGCCCAAAACTGCCATCACATTCATGCCCGTGATCAGTGTATGTAAACGTCTGACCTCAACTGTATCTTATATGAAACCTAGGGTTGAAATCAAACAACAGCTTCATTTTGTGAAACTTCAGATGGTGAAAAAGAGCTTTCACAAATGTAATACCTGCCCTTCAGTTTAAGTAAACCACACTGTGGGTGCTAAATTAATTAATCTGCAATGGCTCAACCCGTATTCTAGACTATTAAGTGCAATTTCCCCCAAATTGCATTTTCATTAAGGCAAATTTGCAAAGCAGACGTGCTATTTTACTCGTAATCAGCTTGCGGAAAATCAGCTTGCAAATCAGGGGGTTTTGTGGGTTTGCACACACACACAGAGACAGACCTTAAATAAATATATAATGAACTGGCAAGCCAAGTTCCTTGTAAGTAATATCTTACTCCTTTTCTTTTTCTATTTTTAAGCTGCTAGTTGTCTTGCTATAACTTTAATAATGTGTTTTATTAATGTCATTTCTGTAACATGTCATCAGTTGCTTAGTAACACACAGGACAATTGACTAGTACCTACTTTACGACTTGAGATGAGGAAATTTAATTCCTCACTTAAGATCATATATATTTTTTTAAAAAATATGTCATCATATCTTAACTGTTCCCAGGTCCTAAGTATGATGATGATGAGTGAAAAGATATTTTATTTTACACACACTAACCTGTAAGAGAAGAATGAACTGAGGAAAACGCTGAATAGGCTTCACCATCAGACCATATAGAGTGATCCGGTCAACACTAGATGACTGTTTTTTCTAGAAACACACATACGCACAAACAGAATATTTATATAGAGGTTTAAATTTCACAATAACAGCACACAAAGATTTTTTTTTTTTTGAGAAGCTGTAATAAAACTGTCTCTATTTTGTGTTCAAATAGTGTAAAAGGGCCGTCCAGAAATTTAATACCTGCCCTTCAGTTGGCATTTTCAGTTTTAGTAAATTACACTGGTGAGACATTAATCAATTTGCATTGAGTCCATCCTGTATTTTACACTTTTAGGTAGAAACATTTTAAAATATGCAAGAAGTTATTTAACCTGTGAAAAACAGCATCATCTTTCACTTCTTGCTCTTGTTAGTATCTATCCAGCATGGGAATTTTTTTTTTCTTATTGGCTGTTAAGTTTGCTCAAGTTATAGACAAAACAAATAGAGAGAAATAAGAGAGGTTAACATTTCACAAAAACAGCAGACTCATCTCCACAAGGGATGGAGAGATTTTGGCTTTTCAGCAGGATAAGTGGGAAAAGTTAAAGTTTACTTTTTGTGAGTTTTGCTTTTGGGAATTTATGGTAAAGCAATCTTGCACCCACAATCCGCACTGGCCCTCCAGTTTGTGTCTTGACTCCTGAATCATTTGCAGTGAACCACAAAGGTACTGGAGATGTGACTACACTTGTATTTGTAAAATTTGTCACAGATACTTTACAAACTGTAGAGTTGAATATATTAATCTTAATTCATCATTGTATATCTGTATTTACATACATATGTACACATAGTATCTTATATTTTTATTTTAATTGATTCTATTTTTTCTACTTTTTACCTGCCTTGAGTTTTAGTCTGTGTTTACTGAGCAAAGTCTAATTTATTGTAAGTGAAAATTCTTGCTGAAAAAATCCTTTTTGATTTTTTAATGTACAACCCCAATTCCGAAAAAGTTGTGCCGTTGAGCATGTTGTAAATGAAAAGAGAATACAATGAGATGGAAATCTCATAAACCCACATTTTATCCGCAACAGAACATAGAAAACATATGACATTTATGCTATTTCATGAAAAATATTGGCTCATTTTGAATTTTATGACAGCAACACGTCCCAAAAAAGTTGGGACGGGGGCAAGAAGAGGCTGGAAAAGTTAGTAAAAAAAAAAAACAACAGCTGGAGGAACAATTTTCAACTAATTATGTCAATTGGCGACAGATCAGTAACATGATCGGGTATATAAAGAGCATCTTAGAGTTGCAGCATCTCTCAGAAGTAAAGATGGGCAGAGGATCACCAATCCCCCTAATACTGCGTCCACAAAGAATGGAGCAATTTCAGAAAAAAATACCTCAGTGTAAAATTGCAAAGAGGTTGAATATATAAAAGACAGCACATTATATATATATATAATCAAAAGATTCTGAGAACCTGGAGGAATCTCTGTGCGTAAGGGACCAGGCCGAAAATCCATACTGATCTTCTGGCCTTTATGCGGCACGGCATCACAAACAGGCATGAGTCTGTAATGGTCATCACTAAATGGGCTCAGGAATATTTCCAGAAAACATCGTCAGTGAACACAATTCGCCGTGCCAGTTAAAACTCTATCAAGAAGAGAAGACCTAGGATGGTTGAGCAACTAAAATCCTGTATCAAACAAGAATGGGACAACATTCCTCTCCCAAAACTCGAGCAGCTGATCTCCTCAGTCCCCAGACACTTACAGACTGTTGTTAAAAGAAGAGGGGATGCCACACAATAGCAAACATGGCCTTGTCCCAACTTTTTTGATACGGGTTGCTGTCATGGCATTCAAAATTGACTTATTTATTCCTTAAAATGGTACATTTTCTCAGTTTAAATATGTTTTCTATGTTCTATTGTGGGCGGCACGGTGGTGCGGTGGTTAGCACTGTCGCCTCACAGCAAGAAGGTCCTGGGTTCGATCCCCGGGTCA
>JAQQZX010000016.1:4087803-4101111 GCA_030068355.1 Notoglanidium maculatum | reverse complement strand
TTTTATTTATTATTACTTTTGTCAGATTAAAGTTATTTCTGTGACCATTGTGAGTTTTTCTTTCATTGCCTGAAGGGCACCAACAATTTTGTCCACGTGTGTATTTGGAAAATTCAATTCATTATGACATTTTGCAGGTGGTGCAGTGGGTACCATTACTGTGTCACAGCTCCAGGGTCATGGGTTTTGGCTTGCTGGTTATGTAAAAGGTGTCGATTATAACCTGGCTTGGGGAGTAACGGAATACGTGGAACGGCGTTACGTAATTAGGATACAAAAAAAGGTAGCCGTTAAAGTTACAGAAAAAAAGTAATCAGTTTACAGATACTTTTAGTAAAAATGGGGATTATTTACAAGATTACAATTTTAAAAAGGTATAAAGGCTGCAACAACGATAATAAAAATAATTGCCAATGATGTCATAATTAGTTGAACTGCGTTATGAAGCACACTGCGTGCACTCGGCATCGCTTCATTAAAAAAATAAATAAAAATGAGCGAAATGATGGAGCAGAAACGTCAGTAGGACTTTCTCTACAGTATGAAACTCTTTACAGTACACTACCCTGCTGGCCTCATGACACAACTTTGAGTCAGAATTTGAGGTGAAACGTGATGTTCCTGCTTAAATTGTCCAGAACAGCTTTGTTAGGTTTTGTTCAACAGCAACTAGCGAAGCATTTTTAATCAATTAGCTTACAAAAGTAAAAAGTTAAACTAGCCAATTTTTCCGACACTGCTTTCGGTTCACAAGTCCATCCCCAAAAGAGTGGATTCACTAATCTCTGGCACTGAGTCAAATGCAAATCTTTGGAGTCGATTCCACACAGCGAACAAAACGAACCTAGCAGCGGAGAGTTTCTGTGAGAGAAACAGGCAGCTGATATTTATTTTATCTTTATTTTGAATTTGTCTGTTTGAAATTTGAACTAATCATGTCTTGAAATACAGACACACAGCTGCAAAAAGTGTAGTAAGTGATCAAAAAAGGTGATAAGCAGTAAACAACGCAGGCTACATACCGTCACCTTGAGTTAGTATGAGTGTTTATTCAGCATCATTCGTATATAATGCTTATACTGAATGAGCATCAACATTCATTTAGTCTACGTGAGCACTTGATAATATTCTCATGCTGTGACAGATTATCTGATAAATGACACTGATGTAATTAGTGAACTGCTGTTTAATTAAGCCTAGCTAAGAAAATGTTGCAGGTTGAACTGATTAAAATGCTGCAAATAGATATTTTTAATAAATATCTTTTGTATATATTTAAAAAAAATTTAAACCAATTGAATAATCAAGAAAAAATTATTCAATTAACACCCTAAAAATAATCAAATTATTATAAAAAAATAAATGGTTGTTGCAACCCTATTGAACGATATACTGTACGGTACTACATGTGCACACAACACTTCACGAGTCTCACAACAACAACCTGGTCTCGAGTGAAATCAGAGCTAATCTTACAGTCACCTGGTGCAAAAATGTAATCACTGGCTGGAAATTTCACCATTATTCTGTGTTTAAATTAGAGACGTGGAACATTATCACAGTACAGTGCAAGTTCTGCCTTCCAGCTGAGAAAATGCTGTCACCATCCACATATTTGGTGTTGAGGTCATCCAAAAGTAATGGAAAGTAATCAGTTGCATTACTTTAATTTTGTGGTAATTAGATTAGGTTACTGACTGCATGTTTAGCAGGTAATTAGTAACTGCATCAGGATACATTTTTAAAGTAACCCTGACTATAACTCAATTAAGGCTAAAGTCACAGGCTACACTTAACCACAATGTGAAATTTTTGCCAGGGGAAAAAAAAAAATAACATTAAGTGAGTCTCTCACCGAGGCAACAAAGAGGTCGCCAATCTTCTCGCTAGAGTCCCACTCTGCCACACGGGAAGCCAAAGCAATCTGGAACATGCAGTGGCATTGAGTGATCTCCCACACACGGAAGAAAATGGGCCTGATCTTCCTTGGGCTCAGGATCCGAGGCTCAGCCTCCAACAATGGCCTCTGGTACTCCTGTGGAATTATTGGATTTTTTTTAGCTTTTTTTTTTTTTTTTCAGTGAGCTGTCACTTTCAGAAGTGATTTTACCAAAGTGCCTCGTTTTACCTAAGTCGAGATAAGAAAATGAAGGGATGCGTTTGAATAGAAAGCGACATTTTAAGTGCATTTATGCGATTAATTACAAATAAGGCATGAAAGCGTTCTGTAAAAATGGCTCATATTTGATTCAAGTAGCCTTCATCGAGGCTTGCATAATGTTCTATGATCCTTTTATTAATTTCTTTAGCACTGTTAATTTTCTTTTATTAAAAAAATGCTAGCTTGTATTTAAATGTCTTAGTCATGCTGTACTCACTATATCCGGCATTATTAGCACTGTAATCAAAATCAATAGGAAAAATGAGCCTATTTTCTAGTTACAGCCTTGGTAGGACTTTTACGCACTTAAGACACACTCACAAAAACCCCCAGAAATACGTTCATGAATAAACAGTGCGGTCTAGTCATTAAAAGCTAAGATGCTTTCTAGTTAGACTGTGGAAACAATAGATTTTTCATGACCACTTTCTTTCCTCCCCCGCATTCTCCACTGCTAATGAATTATCGACAAGGACAAATTAAGGCTGAGGATGAGCCAAAGGGACTCTGCTTCTCTAACAAGGCCTAGAGGGGCAACTCGAGAACTCAATTTTTCAAGCTTTTTTTGGTTACACCCTCACCGATTATTGGGTCGTCTAGTCGATGTACTGTAGTTTTATTGCCAGATGCACTAGTTGAGTACATTAGCCCAATGATCTGAGACATTATAATGAGAACTCAGAAAGCAAAAGACTATAGACGTAGCTTTCATTCCACAACAACGGTGGGAAATCGCATGGATCCAGATGGACTAGATTTCATATAGGACCCATTTGTCATTGATCCGTGATTCAATTTGGACTGGTGCCTCTGCCTGGAAGGGAAATGATAATAAATGCTTTTGCCTGCACCTGCTGAGATCATAGATACATGTAACTGGACTATGAGACGGCATATTGGGTTTCATTTAAAAGGATGCATAACTCGGTATGAATCTGATTACAAAACAATAAAACTCATTTCAAGCTTGGACTTCTAAATCATTTGTAGATATTCCAGGCATTCTATTCCAGGCGCAGTCAAAGAGGTTTATATATTCATCCAGTGAATGAGAAAACTTTTTTAACCATTTTATACAGTAGAAGATCCAAGGGAAAGTGCTGAAGTTAAGAATTAGCTTGACTTAATCAACTCGGATTATTATGGTCATCAGGAATTGCTGGGATATTTCAGAAACATGATGTTTTCGGAAAATAATCAATGGGTTGATGTCATGCAGCCTGACGCAAAAAGCAGAGTTACTCGTACCACCGTGAAGTTTATATTGCTTCCCTATAACAGCAAGGGTTTTATTCCTTTTTTGTCTCATCAATTGCCAATAATAACCAATATAATAAGTATATATAAAACATAATAATAGATTTTACCTAGTTAAGATATACCTAGTTACTAGCATTAGTGCCTAGAATCTGAGAACAAAGCATTACCTGAGCAATTCTGTAATCTTTATTTTTTTTTTTTTTTTCATATTTTTGGGATTTTCATTCTGGAATCATTTTGAATTATGTTTTTTTTGTTGTTTTTTTTTAATTCACTTTAACCTTTAGGGAATTCAATGACTTTATTTATTTAAATCACCTCGCAAAGTTAATATAATGCGAAGGCAGTAAACAGCATAAACGCAAGCCCGATATTTTGCCAACAGATAAAATGTTTTAAGTGTTCTTTCTAATAAACTTTAATATAAAGTGTACAAGTTTCGGAAAATTTCAGACTCATATTGCTGATCGTTTGTGGGATTAAATTCCAACCCAGTACCACTCGAAAGTGACTCACTTGAAGGATTCTTTTAAGAGACTCCAAGTAACTCCGTTCACTTTGCACAATGGAGGCCAGAATGTGGCGCCGAACAATCTGAAGAAAGAGAAAGAAATAGAAAGTATGGAGTAATTTTACTGTCATGTAACAAAATGTGAATACTCCCTTCTACTGCACTATTTACCTGTTTACATCTGAGCAACTGCCAAGTGCAATTCCTTAAGCCTTTTTTAATAACAAAAGAAAAACATTGGACAATCTGAGACAAGAATTTCTGATTCTGTTTCTTAAATACTAACTCAGTTGTGTGCCCAGTATTCACCAATTGAACAGTTAATTTAGAAACATTATGGGTCCAATATTGTCAGTTCCAAGACCAGGACAAGCCGAGATTCATGAAAGACCTAATTGATGAAGAGTCTTAAGGCCAAGCATCAATTTCACCTTCATATATTCCAGACCAAAGTTACAAATTCTCTTGAGAACTGCACAGACTCATCCAGACTTATGCTGGACAACAAGACTTAGGCATATAATTGGGTTACCTCTAGTCATTTAATTGGGAACATGCAATGGAAACATTGGGAATCTAGTCACGAAAAAGGTATACAAATAAATATATTAATAAATTGTATTATTTTACTACATATGTGAATTTTGAGAGTTATGCTAGATACGACATAAGGGGTCATGGTAAAATGATTTGGTAAACAGGATTTTTGTCAGCACCCATTCCTGAACTTGAACCAATGATGAACCTCTCTCAACTAGTTGGCTTCATTCATGCTTCGACCAATGATTAGGCTATTTTCTAGAAAAACTCATGACTCCTTGTCAAACTTTGTGCATGCAGAAAGAAAATACAACACAAACAGACGTGATCAAGAGCATATTTAGCGAGACCGATGACCAAGTCCAAGTACAAATGCCAGTAAGACTGAGATGATTCCAAGTCAACACAGAAAATGTCTTGAGACCGGGTCCTAAAGCACTAGAAGGACTGTGAAGACAGTAACTTCAAGCACTTCTAAAATGATTCCTTCTCTTTGAATTACTTCAAACACACACACACACACCTGGTGGCTGCTAAGTCCCTCTGGCATTGGGCCCAGGTGTGCAGGAGGATGCTTGGCCTCAGAAACTATCACATCCAGATAGCCGGCATCATCTTCAGCTTCATCTGTAGTGACACACAGAGAGAGAATGTGTTACAGAAAGAGCACTCGGTTACTTCTCTTTAGAGCACAGAATTAATGACCTGATATATGCATGTCCATCTCAGGAAGGGCGTGTATGGTGAATGTTTAATGGGATGATTTTAAAAAATCCCTTCCAGTTTAGGCCATGCCACATCAGTTTTAAGGCAGTTTAAAATATAGTTTTGCCATCAGTCCTTGTTGTATTTTATGGATCTTTATTTTGTTTGGGCCAAGATCCCCTCCCCAGATCAGAGAAGAATCAATACCCCTTTCTTCAGTCATGGTTCCTTTCGAGGTTACTTCCTAACGTTCTCAGGATGTGTTTCCTTGCTGCTCTTGCCTTTGATTCGCTCATTAGTGGTCTAGACGTGGATTTCTGTTCTGAAAGTCACTGTCAATCTTATTCCTGCTTGGAATGAATTGGGTGAGGTTTGAAAATACAAGCTTCAACAGTGCTGCAAATCTGAAGCAGAACGCCACTGAGCTGTTCTAAGCCACCTCCAAACATTCTTTCATTTCACAAAGAATTACAAAGGAGCCTGAAAAAAAGAAACTCTCATGGATACAGACCCACAAAATCCTTCTGATTCTCAAACAGGTTTCGGTAAGCATCACGGTTAATGACTGGAATAGTAATGGGGTCAGGCAGAATCAACACATTTAATATTGCATTCGAGCCACTTGAATGAGAATTAGGACCGTTCTATATTGATTTGATGCTAAGACAGCTGGATTGTCCTCAGTGGGGAGTCTAGCAGTCTCCATTTTTAATTCATTCATCTCCAGTAAGAGCTTCATCCTGATCAGAGTCGGGTTTGATCCCAGGAATACTTAAAGAAAGGCGGGAATACATCCTTCATGGGACGCCAAGGCACTATGACCACACATTAGAACATTCACTGCAATCCACCTCCCGGTATGGTTTTGGGAAGTATGAGGAAAGCAATAAATGTGGAAGAAACCCATGAAGCCTCCACACAGACATTAACCCGAGCTCAGGATTGAACAAGGGACCAACTATGCTACCTGCTGCATGACAATGCTTCCCAACCTCCATTATCAAGGTATCAATGACAATTTCTTCAAAAATTTCTCTTTTTACCCATCATTTGCAAAACAATGTGCTTATATCAGCTCTTCCATCAGTCCATTGAAGAAAAACTCTTGCATTACCAAATATCAAAGGCCCTTCCTTTAATATTTAAGCGTGTAATTTTTTGTTTTGTTGTTAACCAAGTGCAGCACATACTGTAAGATATTGGACTTCTTGGCTGAGCAAACACTTTTGTAAACGTTTACCCACTAGCAGTGTGACGATGGTAAGGAAATCCATTATCCCAAGCATGGCACTCCCATTGAAATGCACTGCAGGTGATCCAAACAGATTTCTGTTGTGGCAATGCGGTTGAATTTTGCTCATATTCATTTTGAAGAAATTGTAAAAAAGCATTCAAACTCTAATCCCACCAAAGGTGGTTTGCGTAGAGATAGTCAATCTTCTTGGGTTGATGGTTGCTTGGTTAAGATTTGACTAGAAAATGCCTGGTTCATCATGATTGAAAATAAATGAAACGAATGTTGCTTTACCTGAGTAGCCCTTCTTCTGGAGAAAGGAAACTTTTCTCATGACAGCCATCTTGGTCTTCTCCAGGCCATCTTTAGTCCCACTCCGTGCAGCTCTCATGAGCTGATGCATCTGTCGCAGGGGTGAGAAAAACCAGAAAGCATGACATGATGTCTGTCATTGACCATTATGAGTCAACTGTCAGGATATCGTCATATTTAGTCTCCAGAGCATGAAACCACCCAGAATCCCAGATGAAGACTTGTTTAGGTTTGAAAAAGTGGTTCAAAGTGCCATCCTGAAAATTCAGGAAATTCACTGAGACTTAATGAGTTCTAAGTGGACAGAAAGCAATAACTAGTAAATTACTGTGGCAACTGCAGAGCTGAGAAAGAGTGAAGATATGAAAAAAGAGCAACAGCAGCTCTCGAGTCCATCATCCAATAGTTATAGTGGCATAAAAAAACACTGCACCAAAAAAACCTTTGATTTGTGGTGGCGTCTGAAAGAACCGTAAAAGTTTCAGCAGTTGTTTGTCTCTTTTAGTGTATTAGCCATCCAGATTATAGCTGAATGATGTTATAGCAGATGACAACAACATTTGTCAGTGCAGTGCCGTACATATATAATGATGGACTATAAACTGGTCTTAACAGAGAGAGACACAGCAACGCAAGACTGAGGCAGAACAGTAGAAAGTATTCATGTTTCTCATTAGATAGTGAGTCAGTCCATCCCACTGAGACAGGTTTGTAATTTTGTAATTATAAAGTGCATTTAAAAATCACTTCAGTAAAAGGAATGAAAAGACAGGGAAATTATAAAGCCACATAATCTACATAACACAATACACAATATAGGACAGAACATAAATGACAGGGCAATAATCACAGGTTTAAAAAAAAAACATGCTCAAAAATGATCCACAATAAAAGTCTTGGCTTGGCTATATGCAAATAATTATCATGTGTTTGAACAGGATTTATGTAAATGCATAATGTTCCTTCTCTTTTTAAGAAAAAAAATGGGCAAAGATGGCTGACATAGTTTGATGATTGATTTGCATATGAATTTTAAAAACAAGACATGCCAAAAAGATGCACAAAGGAAGTCTTGGCTTGGTTTGATGCAAATAATTACATAGTATTTGTGAGGAATTTATGCAGATCCATAATGTTCCTTCCCCTTTTCAAGACATAAGTGAATGGCAGTTGAATTATTGATTTACATATGAATTTTAAAGATGATATACGCCTAAAAAAAGATGCAAAATAAAAGTCCTAGTAGGATGCATGCAATTATTTGTGTAGTATTTATACAGATTTTATGCAGATGTATAATGGTCCTTCTAGTTGTTGTTTTACTTTGCTTTTGTTTTTTTTGTTTTGTTTTTTTTTAGAAAAATGGGCATAGATGGTTGGCATAGTTGAATTACTGATTTACATATGAATTTAAAACACAAGGCATGCCCAAAAAGATGAAAGATTTGGCTTGGCTATATGCAAATAATTATATAGTATTTTTACAGAATTTAGACAAATGTTTCTTTTCATTTCAGAAAAGAGGTGTAAGCGAATGACACTTGAATGAATGATTTGCATATGAATTTTAAAGACAAAACATCCCTAAAAAATGCACAATAAAAGTCTTGGGTTGGAAACATGCAACTATTTTTAGAGGATTTACACACATGCATTCTTGTATGCAAGTGAATGACAGTCAGAAACATTTTAAACAAAAAGACAAGATCAAAAAATGTTTTTAACAATAAAAGTCTTAGCTTGGCTACATGCAACTAATATAAAAACTAATATAGCTTATGCAGATTGAACAGACATTATTTATATATATATATATATTTATATATATATATATTTATATATATTTATTATATATATATATATATATATAATATATATATTCCAGACAGAAAAGTGAAAGACAGGTGAATTATTACTTTACATATGCATTTTATGTAAAAGAGCTATTATTAAGAGCTTTGTGATTTGTATACCTGATACTTTCCCCCCAGTTTAGAGGCTAGCTCCCTCTTGGTCTTGGCATAACATTCCCGAAGACGACGCACATCAGGGTTGAGCTACAGAGCATCACATCGCATCAGCAGCCACAGAGCAGTGTAGAGGTCAGGGATGGATGGAGAGGAGTAAAACAGGGGACAAACAGAGGGACTTCAAGGTAAATGCCAAAAGCACACAAAAAAAGGGTAAGCGGCGTGAGTGGGGAGAGAAGAAGGCATGGATTACGGTTTAGTCGTAAAGCTTGAGCAGGTGGGGCAAGGATTTCCTACATGCCCTCTATTTTTCGAAATCTAATTCATCAGATTTAAGCTACGTTTCAGTTGCTTTGCAGACGACTTTCTATTAGATCACAATACCGTTGAATTCTCAAATCTGATTGCTCAGAAGATGTCAGGTTTATATTAACGTGCTCGTTCTTTTACATAGTAATATCTATAGTTTCGATTACACAGGGACATGAATAGTGAATGCGCCACATAAACAGATTAAATATGGTGATCTAGTCTGTCAGGAAGGAGTCTCCAGAGATACAGCTGTAACTTTGTACATCAGTATCCAGGATAGACGACTTCCTGGTTTCTTGGGAACACACATTAAGCTGAATATTTTTGCGAGGGAAAAAGAAAGAAGGTGGTGAAGGAACGCCGCTATAATGTGATAAAGTGATGAGTTGTTTCAGCGGACATTCCACAAGATTAAATGTAACAATAAATGGATAATAAGTACAATGTGCCATTCTTTAAAATAAAGAAATGTAATGATTGTTGTGGTACAAGAGGAACTTTGGGACGTGCTGTTGTAGGTAAAAACAAGTACTCTTCAGGCTGGACCGCATCAAACCACCCTGCTGTTGATTATTCTCCTATAACAGCACAAGTGTGTTTACTCCTCACATATATATATATTTTTTTTTGCGTAGGTCTTTAAAAAAAAAAAAGCAGCACGTATTAAATCTTTAAATCTTACTATGCAGAGCAAAAGTTCTGGATCGCTTCCACGTTAAAGTGCGTCATGTAATATTTAGTGCGCGAGTGTGAGGGTTTAGTAGCGCTCTGGTGAGATGGAGGTGAGAGCGGTGATGAGCAATTGGTTTCTCAGGTACTTCTGTCTGAGCAAAGTGTTCTGGATGGCAGCCTGACCTCAGGAAAACGGAGGAGCATAAAGTGGATGAGGAGTGAACTCAAAACTTTGTGACGGGAGGTGTGGGTGTGGGAATGAGAAGGAAGAGCAAATATAGGTCCATACTGCCCCCTTCTGGTCAGAACGTAAGTAAGATGTCCTTCAGCATTTGAGGTGTAGAATGCTGAATAAAAGCAGAATATAATTTATATCGTAGAAAGATGTCATACACACACCTTGCTCCGGGAGGCAGCTTTCTCAGAGTCTGACTGCTCATCATAGCTCTCGAACTCGCTGGAACTCCAGCCGTTGTTGGGCCCCTGAGGGACTTCCTCTTTCTGTACGTCCTCGTAGATCATGTCTCCTGCCACACACACACACACACACACACACACACACACACACACACACAAGCAACTACGATCAGCACATCCCCATTGGACATAGGTAATGTCTGGCTGTGAGACACATATATTCTCTGTGACAAATTTAGAGTCAATGCATGAACACACACACACACACACACTCACTCACTCACACTTCACATTATTACCGACCATCTCCTCGAGACACGTCCTCACGTGGCACGTCGTCATAGATCACCTCTGAGCTGCCTGTCTGAATATCATCCGACTGAGACACTGAGAAAATATTACGAAGGAAGTAAGGTGTGTGTTCACTAGCCACTAGTCCTGTAAACATGTCTAATTTTAACATTTCACAGATTTTATTTACTTTTATATGCACAGTGGTGCTTGAAAGTTTGTGAACCCTTTAGAATTCTCTATATTCCTGCACAAATATGACCGAACACATCATCAGACTTGGGTCCCAAAAGTAGATAAAGAGAAAAAAATTAGACAAAAA
The DNA here is from genome assembly GCA_030068355.1 of Notoglanidium maculatum. Classification (NCBI taxonomy): domain Eukaryota; kingdom Metazoa; phylum Chordata; class Actinopteri; order Siluriformes; family Auchenoglanididae; genus Notoglanidium; species Notoglanidium maculatum. The sequence continues at coordinate 4,090,404 of JAQQZX010000016.1, read as the reverse complement.
TATTATACTTGATCATTTATTTATTGAAACTGATCCAATATTGCACATCTGCGAAGTGGCAAAAGTATGTGAAGCCATGCGTTCGAATCTGGAATGAGCTCTTGTGAGGTCAGGACTTGGACTTGGCCATTCCGAAACATTTCTCCTTTAACCATTCTTCGGTAGAACGAGCTGAGCTGTAAGTGTTTGTCTTGTTTGTTTAATTGAGTTCCCCTTATCTACTTTTAGGAAATGTGTGACAATCTGATGAGGTTTCAGGCCATATTTATGCAAAAAAAATATACTGTATATATAAAACATTCAAAAGGGTTCACAAACTTTCAAGCACCACTGCGCCTATTTTCTTACTTCTGTTATTTTAATTTGCTGGTCTGTATTTAATTTGATATTAGTTAGCATTATTTTTCTTCCTTACACAGTATCTTCACAATTTGTTTTTCATTTCTATATTTTTATTTTATTAAACATTTTTCTCCCCCCAATTTTTAACTACCTCTTAATTCTCATTGCTCTCTTAAAGTTATTTTCACTCTTGGTGTGCTTTTCTCTTCCTATTCAATGCGAAATGTATCGAATGACACAAAAAGATTTATGTGAGAAAAAGGACCTTGTGTGTGCCGAGATTATAAATAGCGTGTTCACCTGATCTGCTGCCCTGGCCGCGTTCTCTCAGCTCGCAGGACTAGCCGTTAGCTTCACTCCCACCATGTCTTACCCAGTTTAGCTTACTCGGGGTCTATTGATTCTCTTTTAAAACCTGATTTGTCTACAATCCTTTCTCCTCTGCATCAACACCTCCAGAGGTCCCGTTTCCAGTTAATCCGAGGGAAAGGTCGCGCTCGGAGTATTGGGAAATGGATTAGCCAGCAAGGTTAACTAAGCTCTTGTCAGAATCCGAGAGAAAAAGAACGAAATGGCCGGCGGGTTTCAGCCTGAGGAAAAGCTCAGCTTTGTGGAATGTGTTCATGATCGAGGGAGTGGAGACTTTCAAAGTTCTTTAACCACAATTAGTCTGACTATCAGTGATTATCGGCTCAGCGATGGCCTACGCCTGTCCCACACACGATGACTAACTGCCAGAGTGACTCATTTGCATTTGTGTGCATGTTTAAACTGCTTAAGAAGCAATTACACACTCGCTGCATATTGAAGCTGATGAAAATGGTAAAAATGAATCATTCCGATAGGTTGGGGCACCATTACTTTTTAAAGGTGTAGTCTTAAACGTTGAAAGACCCATCCTTGCTTTATCAGACATTCATAACCATGTCAGAATCGGCAGGTGTACGTTCATTCTTAATATTTTGACTTTTCAAGCGAATTCACATCTTTGCTTTGCTTTGGGGAGAAGAGGTCTGACTCCATGTTGGTGCAGTAACCGTAGCAAAGACCTCCATGCCAGCCACCTCAATTTCCTGTTCATTTTCTCATTTTTAGTTATATATAAGCTCATAAGTTGTAGAGCTCATTGCTTGCCAATGTCCTAATTGAGCATTGTTTGTCTCTTTTGCCTAGAACATGATTAAACCCTGATTTGGTCCCATTTCAATGGTCTTCTGGTTTTGTTATTTCAAGCCAGTCTGGTTTTTTTTTTTGTCTGTGTGTGTGTATTTTTTGATATTTTATTTGATTTCATTTGGGGATATTGTTTTAAAACCGTATACCTTTCTGCATATGGATCCTAACCAATCTCCTGAGTCTGGTCCATTATATCTATTGCAGTGATTTGGATTTTTTATTATTATTATTATGATTATTATATTTTACTAGCCTGGCCTAAACTATAATAGCAGTTAAATTATATTTTACACTTCGGCTTCAAAGAGCTGCAATAAAAAAAAAACCCTGAATGAATTCTAAATGAAAGGTTCATCCAACAGTATCGCTAGGCATTAATAAATAAGAACCAGTCAGTGTGTGTTTCTAACTCAGGGTCTGGCTCCTGAGGACAGCAACAGACTTGTAGCCTGCAGCCATTTAGAGATTTGCTGGTGGCAACGAACAAAGATTCACAAGCCATTGAAGACAGTCTTGCCAAAGACACACATCCCGCACGGCCTGAGGGAACCGACTGAACAGCAGATACTTTCTTCTTCGAGTTCACATCAGATATCAGACAGAATCGGTTCCATCCATGAAATCACCCTGAACTCCAGCTACATGTTTAAATATGAATGAATCTGATTATATAGAGTTTGTTGGGATTGTTTTATCTATTCTGGAACTCATCAGCCAGTGTTTTCCGACATTTATAATGTAATTCAAGATGACGATATACTTTAATCCTGCGTCATACGACTGACATGAGCATGCCATAACTGTTATGTTAGATGCCATACACTGCCATGAATTGTTCAGTTCTGTTAGCAGTGTCATGTTACCGAGAAACCGCACACCACAAAGCCGTCCTTCACGAAGCTTTTCCCATGGTGAAGAACGTACTGACCCTGGAGACTCCTCTCAGAAAACTTCACCACGTCAACAATCACACTTGGTTTTGAATTCATTTATTTATGTTACTAGAACGGTGGTGCGGTGGTTAGCACTGTCGCCTCACAGCAAGAAGGTCCTGGGTTCGATCCCCGGCTCACCCAGGGTGCC
>JAQQZX010000016.1:4072172-4087703 GCA_030068355.1 Notoglanidium maculatum | reverse complement strand
CACACACACACACACACACACACACACACACACACACACACACACACACACACACACACACACACACACAGAGGACACAAACACTGGGAGTCAGTCTAGCACAAATGATGCAGTCTCAGCGCTGACAGAGACACTACCTAGACACCTCCCAGCTCACAGACAGTCAGCAAGCCATAGTTTGTGTCACACACATTGTTGCGTTTAATTAATTACATTCATTCTGGTGGGTCAGAAGCTAGTTCTATTACAAAATCGTTTCCATAGTAACACCATACAAGCAGACACGGTACTGAATGTGTAATGTGCAGTTGTTCATGAGGTGTAATTTTAAAATGTAAGTTTAAAAATAAAGGTTGTGTGGGGTTCCACAACATCATTATTACAACATCACTATAAATGGATAAAAAGTACATTCTTCAATCAATTCAAAATTGTACTTCGTTGGTACATTGCTGTGATATAAGAGAAATAAAAGGACCGTTGTTATATGAAATAAAGTATATTCATTTGTTTATATGCTCTGCTCTTGGACCCTGTAGACTTCCAGCTCCTACTCGGACACAGATAATACCCTCTAGCTGAGTTTCCATTGCCTACTTTTATGTAATTAAGTAAAACTCTTTTAGAAGAAGCACCTGGAAGAAACACAAAGCACCGCACAATCAGCTGCTTTTATAATAATCCTGACAAAAGGATCGCCTTTGCAAACAGGTTTCAAAAGGAGCTATTGAGCTCGTTCTCTTCAGACCTCTTGAGTATTATTACAGCAGCGAGCTAACACACAAAGCATGTACAGAACCTGCATGTAAACAGCATCTATAGAGTCTGGCGTGGACCTGTATGGAATATTCCGGGCATGTGATAACTTGAGAGATTAAACACGGATTATACTGTACATTACTGCGCACAAGTCTGAGCCACCCTGTTTTTTAATACGTTTTGTCCTACATGTCTGTTATTTGCTTACTGCATTAGTGTCAGTAGAAAAGAAACACATTAGATTTCCTTAGAAAAGTTATCATGGAGCGCGCAAGAGAATTTACACAGCTGCAGATGCAAATTACAATATCACCATGGTTTATTTATTAATAAATAAAATCTAATAATAAATAAATCAAACAATAATAGTAAGTTATTATTGTCTTTCATCTGTCTATCTGTCTATCTGTCTGTCTGTCTGTCTATCTATTTGTCTCTTTCTGTCTGTCTATATCTATCTATCTATCTATCTATCTATCTATCTATCTCTTTCTGTCTGTCTAAATCTATCCATCTATCTATCTATCCATCTATCTATCTGTCTCTTTCTGTCTGTCTCTCTGTCTTTCTCTCTGTATGTTTGTCTATCTGTCTATCCATCCATCCAGCTATCTATCTGTCTGTCTGTCTGTCTGTCTATCTATTTGTCTCTTTCTGTCTGTCTATATCTATCCATCTATCTATCTATCTCTTTCTGTCTGTCTACATCTATCCATCTATCTATCTATCCATCTATCTATCTATCTGTCTCTTTCTGTCTGTCTCTCTGTCTTTCTGTCTGTATGTTTGTCTATCTGTCTATCTATCCATCCATCTATCTGTCTGTCTATCTGTCTGTCTATATTTTTGTCTTTCCTTCTTTCTGACTATCTGTCTGTGTTTCTTTCTGTCTGTCTGTCTGTCTATCTATCTATCTATTTGTCTCTTTCTGTCTGTCTATATCTATCTATCTATCTGTCTGTCTATCTATTTGTCTCTTTCTGTCTGTCTATATCTATCTATCTATCTATCTATCTATCTGTCTGTCTGTCTGTCCATCTATCTATACATCTGTCTGCCTGCCTGTCTATCTGTATGTCCAGTTGTCTGTCAGTCTATCTATAGTTTTGTCTTTCTATCTGTCTAGCTTTTGTTCAGTCTGTCTGTGTTTCTTTCTGTCTGTCTATCTATCTATATATCTGCAAGTCTGTCTATCTGTCTGTCTGTCTACCTCTATCTATCTATCCATCTATCCATCTGTCTATCTATCTATCCATCTATTTATCCATCTGTCTGCCTGCCTGTCTCTCTGTATGTCCAGTTGTCTGTCAGTCTATCTATATTTTTGTCTTTCTATCTGTCTATCTGTCTATCTTTCTTTCAGTCTGTCTGTGTTTCTTTCTGTCTGTCTACCTATCTATCCATCTGCATGTCTGTCTGTATGCATAATCTTCAGGGACGTCTTGTGTACCTATGCTGCTGAGTGACAGACACATCTCACACTGCTGAGTAAAAGTCTGTCAGAAGCATGAAGCATCTCCATGACAGATTTCTCAGGAAGTGTTCACGCAAACATCACTCAAAAATCCTGGTTATCTCGTACTCCAATGTGACATAGTCGCACAAGTCAGCGACAGAGCTGACAATGACTATGAACAGAGGACAAATACAGCCGTAACCCGAGTCACTCCACATATCAGGTGTTAGTCATTAGTACTGAACGATTATTGACTCTGTGTATTTGAACAAAATTCTTGAAATAACATGAAATAAACATGAAAAAATAAGCATTATTTAAACTTTGTGTTCATGTGATGATAGAAAAGCCCGGTAGTGGAGCAGTGCCTCACACGTGCACGGACTGCTAATGACTTGGGGATTTTCAGCAGAGGGAAACGGGGAGAACATTGGGTTTGTTGAAGCTTTGATTTGCGAGGCTACTGAGGAAACTCGGTGAAAGGGGAAAAGCAGCAGAGCGAGCCAAGATCCAGATTAGGGGGTGGCACGGTGCCCTCATGTACACTGACGCATAAACAATGTGAGGCTGTGATGTTGGAGTGTGGGATGCTATGAAAAATTCATGGCATGATATCCATACAAGCGAATATTACAGTTTTTAATATACTAAATGGCGTTAAAGGCAGGGTAGGGAATTTTTTTCTTTTCTTTTCAGAAGCATTTTTGTTATATTTCTTGAATATATTCTCTTTATGTCCCAATAGCAATGAATAAATCAAATGCTCTGATAATAAAAAGAAAAAAATCTGTTATCTGTAGCAGTCACAGGGGTGTAAAAACTTTGGATGGCCTACCTGCATGCATGCACTAATTGCGCGGCATGACCAGAGTCTTCTACAAGGCTAGGCAGACGTATTGCTAAAGCTAGCGAGCTAGTCGACAGGTCTGAGTACTAACAATTTCTCCGTTGGATCTAGGATACACTGACTGGTTTCTCCTAAATTACCTACCCTGCCTTTAATGACAGTGAACCCGACAGAACACTTTGGAAATATTTTGAGTCACAGGGTGTTGGGCATTTCACCATAATCACAAGTGTGATTATGTCTTAAAGCAAATCTCTTTTTTCTGTTTCCTGAAGTTAGACAAAATAAATACAGCTTTTCCTGTTCATGTTACACCACGAAGTGTAAACTCTGTCCTGAAGACTTAAAACTGACCGTTACAAAGCACTCGCACTGGAGTCTCCTTCCACAGATGTTGAATAAACATCTTCTTACAGAAAATGCACACATTTTTCCTTGTTAACTGATGACATGTTTTTTTAATCTGTTTATTATTATCATTCAAGATCTATGAATTATCTGCCGACATTGAAACGATAACGTATTACAAGGAGCGCACAGCTGGAACGACTGTCAGAGCTGCTGTTATGGACACCTTCTGACTCTTCTCTTGGATAAAAATGGGTCCGCAACAATCTCCACGTAGTGATGTTTTAATGAATCTGTTTGTAAGATGCTGTAATTTAATTTATGCTGATTGATGTGGAGTTGTTTTCACTCCTGCTTTAACTGAAGATTAATTAATGAAAGTGTATTTCATTTAAGTTAGGGAAAACAATGAATACAGGTAGTAGCTTTGTTACTTGTCTATTGCTGATTTAAATTTAGTTTCTTTTTGGAACATACAGCATTATGTTAAAGGTGTTGTTAGTAGGAAATGTTGTTAGTTCTGTCTCACCAATCATCTGGACCGTTTATTAACTACGGAAAAACTGTTATCTTCAAAAACTTACAGTTCCTGGTTAATCGTCCAACAGCAGTTCATCCCTGCATAGTATGGCATGAAACTTTTTATCCATTTATAGTTACATTGAACGTTGTGGAAGATTGTTCCTGTCATCATTTACATTCTAGCAGCTATAAAGACGAGTAAACTCTTTTATTTTACGCGTGAATTATAAAATGACTTTAAAATACCCAATTATTACCATTGTACGCAAGTAGACGAACAAGACAGCTTGGGTCTTCCTTCTGACAGGTGTGTATACATGCAATTCAGAGCTACAATACAATATAAGCTTTCTGTGTTTCTTTATTTCCACCACGTTTTCTCATGCTGCCTTCCTTTTTTGGAAAGAGAGATAGATTAGAGAAACAGAGAGAGACAGCCTGTATGAGTGGGAAAGTAACAGGACAATAAATCAACAGCCTTACCTTCTTATCTCCACTCAGACTTCCCAAGGAAAAGATTCGGTGCCTCGTAATAGGCAATTCAACCCCGACAAGCTCACATGGACTTCCTGCTATGAAACCCGGCGCATTTAAAGCACATCTCCCTCTGGGCCTCCGAGAGGGCTGTTTACTTTCCCACTCCTTCTTCAGGCTGAATGAATGTCAATGCCCCTCCTTTCTCTCCGTCCCCTTGCTCCATCTCCCTCCCTGCCTGCCTGCATTGTTGTTCACTACCTCCCTCCCTTTCTTTTTTCTTCCCCTGACTGCTAAACACTGCTTAAAGCCCCACTGAGTGAAAACAGAGGTTTGTCTCCTCTACCAGGGCCAATGGAAGAAATGGAGAGAGACTCAGCGTCCAATCAGAGCACAGCCTGGAGGCAGGGACTTGAGATGGGGGGAAAAGGAATAGGACAAAGGGGAGAAAGAGAGAGAGAGAGAGAGAGAGAGAGAAAGAGAGAGTATTATGTCATCTCTAAGAATTATCTAACTGAGATCTTAAATCATTATTGGATTTGATTTACATTTATTCAAATAAACAAAGAAATAAGGCGCAATACCAATCCTAAAAATCCTCTACATGAATAAAATCACCTCAAAATCATTCATTAGCGGACGTTTCGTGAATTCGCCAAACACAAACACAAAGATTTGACTAAAAACTTGCAAACAAGGATATGGTGATGTCTTCTGTAAGCAGACGTTTATTTAATATTTATGGAAGGAGTCTCTAGAAGTTTGTTTTAACTTCAGAAGTTTATAGCTTCTAACAGAAGTTTATCATTTACAACATCAGTGATAATTAATGCTAACTTGTTTCATGGACATTCAAAATATTAAATGTACCAACAAATGGATAAAAAGTGTCATTCTTAATTAATGAATTATTTAGTCCCTTGAATTATAAATTCACTGGGACGGCACAGTGGTGTAGTGGATTGCAGTGTTGCCTCACAACAAGCAGGTTCTGGGTTCGGACCTTGCACTTCCCTATGATCCTGTCAGATAAACAGTATGGATAATCATTAGCAAATAGCTGTGGTGTAAGAGGAATAAAACACTTTCAGACATGCTGTTATAGTTAAATAACCAAAAACATGATAGTTTCCAATGAGTTTATTATTTTTCAATAAGAGCGCAGTCTTTTAATCCTCTTTATTTGTTCCCGTTCCACTCGGGGACAGGCTAGAGAAGGGCTGATGCATTGTGTATAGAGCTATAAATGGACTACAGACAGTAATCGAATATCTAGAGCATGCTAAGTAGACCTGATAAAACGTTGACTCACTGAATGTCTTGGTAACTTGACGTTTATTGTAACAGTTTGAGAACATTTAGCCTTCATGGTTTCATACCTTCTGAGTCCCAAACTGTAATGTTGTGCTCTGCTTCACTGTTTCCGTTTCTTAACACCTGATAACACTTGAACTTGATCAATGTCAAACAGGAAGAAGTTTGCCAAAAGAGTAATACCTGTTGGACCTCATACGAGGATCTTACAAGGATATACGCAGAATGTAGCTGGGAGAAAAGAAGAGGACAGCAGAAAATGGAGGACATCACGCATGGAAATGCAGCGTTCATAATATGACTCTGCTCCCAACTTCTTGCACTTCTTCCAACCCTTGTGCCAACGTGAGACCCTGCCGGTTTCATACAGTACATTTTGTATCTGGACCGTATCCGGATAAGCTTTCTACCATATTTGTACCTGTGACCAGCCTGATCGGTTTACGGCACATGATATGCAAATCAGCTCATTACAATCGACCACCAACTTCTTCCAAATGTTCAGTTGTTTTGGACAAAAATCAACATCTTTCGAAGTTCTGACCGTCACTATAATATATGGGCGGGGGTTTCAGCGGTCATGTCTCTTGTAGAGAGACAGATTTACGTACATACACTTAGATAACATGCTTCTAATGTGTCCCCAGACCTCATGTAGTGCTTTGGGTGATCAGATTTACATACGTTTTGAACGGGTGCATTTACATCTGCATGTTTACTTGGGTAAATCCTTATCAGCATGTAATCAAGACACCCAGGACATATAAATCATCCAAGTATAAAGCGGTTCTTAGACTTGTGGCAACATTAAGTCATTTACCAGTTTGCGTAAATGTAAATGTAATGAACAGTCATCTTTTAGAGCAGTTAGCGAGACGTTTTTCACCTTTACGACAGCTTTCCAATGCAAAAACAAAGATATATTATTTGATAGAAAGAGTACTAAAAGCTGAAAGAAATGTGTATTTTTCAAGACAACTTTTAAACTTCTGACAGTTTTCTTGCTAATTGCTAAATCTGAAGTCTTTCAGGGAAATGGTGAGGCTGTGGTAATGCTGATAATAAAAGAAACAAACTGATTTAAAACTTAAATGTCTTCAAGCGTCACAGTTTCCACCGCAACAGGTCTGAGTTCATTAGCTTTGAACCGACGCTGATGTTTCTAATATTTCAGAAAACATGAAAGTTTGGTTAGCAGACAATGATAAGTCGAACTTTCTGAGGGAAATATCGACAGTCCTGAAAGGTTTGTCTTGTTTCCAACGTTACCCTGCGTGTACACTGTTTGGCCCTGTACTAGCTAACTAAATTGCTAGCATCAGTAATTAGCTAGCTTCCATGCTTAGCATAACTGCCTCATGACTTTGAGCCCTGCTCTGTTGTTGCCCTTCCCGCTATAACTATGCCTTATCTTGAAAAATAATCATTAATATATTTCAGAAATCTTATCATTTTGTATTACTAAGTGAATTTAGTGTCACACAACATTACCTGGACTGATTCACCCTGATGAAATGTTTGGAATGATCCACAAATCACATGTTCGACAGGAAGTTGCATCATCCAAAATAAAATGTTTCTCTTGATTTTTAATAATATCGTGATATTGACTATCTTTGTACAAACCTGTTACCCAAATTATAGCTAGATATTCGTTATTAGATTATTAGAATATAGATATCAGTTATTAATATTTTGATTTTCATTCTCATAAATCATTCTACCGCCCTCATGCCTTTAGCATGGATGCTAGTTAACAACATTTTGTGCTTTTGCTAATTCCATGCTAAAAACTCAACCCTGTTACTCTTTTAAGACGAAAATACAGCCATTTTTATATTTGAATTCATAAATATATGTTTTATTTGGATTTGATGGCGAATGGTTACGAGTTGCAAGATCTAAATGGCACTGCAATTTCTGAATTTTCATAGATTTCAAATTGACGGCCTTTAAATTCTATACTTAAATTTCAACCGTGATAAATAAAATAACTGTAAAAAATGACTTGATTTAAAAATGTTTTGCCACATAAAATACACAAAGTCCAGTTCCATTATGTAAAATACAGAGCCAGGAGTTTTCTTATTGGAGAGAATTTATTAAAACACATTAAACAAATGCACTCGGTACAAAGTAAAACGATGACAATTCACACTTCTTCGTCTGTTCAATTTTCTTAAAACCAAACAGTAACACTGGTTAGATATAGGCTTTATATTCGTAGCTTGGTCCAGGCTGGCTAACAAAATTCCAACGAACCAAAGAAGTGGCTGTGCATGCGTCGTAGTCTTCAGCAATGTTTCCATCCAAAGGGCGGGAAAGATGTTTCAAAATGAATAATAATGTTATATATATATGTATATATAAGGTATATAAAACCACCAGTGCATTTTTCTTTTGTCTACAAACAGCAGGAAATGCAACTAGCTGAAATAAAACACATTTTACTAATAAATATCAGATAAAACAGAGTTGGTCACATTATTAATTTGTTTATATTTTGTTTATTGAAAGAAAGTTTACACGTGTTCATTTTTAAAATGCCATAGTTTTTTTTTTTTACTTGCTAAGTTTTTGGATGGAAACACAGCTATAAGCGTCTTTAGCAACTTTAGCCTTCCGGTAGCTTTTGAAGCCTAGTGTACAGGAATGAAAACACGTCTAGTATTAGACTGAAGCTTTTTCAAAATTCATTACATTCATATTAGCTTCAGTTTGATTGCATTTAACCGGAGCTCAATATCTGCACTACGATAATAGAAATGAAAATGGTACAAACGCATGATCGCATAACTGAAAGTACATACAATCATCTTGATGACAAAAAGTTGAAGCTGAAGTTTCATTATTCATTATTTAAATGATTAATCACTGGTTTTGAGGCTCTCTTTATTTACGTAAGTGGTTTAGTTGAGGTTTTGCGCTGTGTGTACGTATGAACACTGAACTGGGTTTTTTTTCCGTCCCCACACACACAAATATCAACACCATTCAAGTACTTAACTACACCGTGTGTCGCGATGAGAGGCTTTCGCTTTGAAGTTAACGGCAGAAAAATGGACTGAAAACCTCTAATAGAGTAAGAAAAGCCGTCACGCTTATGAGGATGTCGGCAATGAAATGAGGTTTCGCTTGTCTTTAAATTACTGGATGTCCTCTGACGCATCCAGATGAGCTTCACATTCAACGCTTTTACGAAAACACACAGATTTCAAATGTAAACACAAAACAAATACGTCCACACCTTCCATGGCAGCAAAATCGATTTAGTGGCCTATATACTGTACATATAGACCATTTATCCAGAAAAAAGTAATAGTTAAGCCAACAGGCATTGGCCTTTGGAGAAAACATAATGTATGGTTTCAAATTGGCAACAAGGCAGTAAGCTTCGGATTAAAAGGAACATCGTGAAAATGATAAAAGAAGTAAACATGGCATATATCACTTCCAGATGACTTTTTTTTTTTAATGATTTCAGGGGCCGTATTACAGAAAAGTCCTACTTTTGAAGTTTGTAAGGAATAAAACACTTGACGTCATGTAGTTATTGGAAAATAATCCTATAACGAAGTGCTTTATTTCTCGTATACCACAGCTAATCGATAACAGCTACTTTTTTTTATTATTATTATTAAAAAATGAAACCTCATACTTTTTATTATTTATTGTTACATTTATAGGTGTACTTAACAGATGACGTGGAATGAAAGGTGGGAAGTGGGTATGAAAATCGGAGAAATTTCCCAATTTTCTTTAACGCGACATTAGTAACAGACATGACAATTGATTACTGACTATTTAAGGAGCTTATAATTAGAGATCAAATCAAATTTTTTTATTACATTTCTAAGTTTGTGTTGTGTTCAAACAAACTTGAACAGATCCTAACTTAGGCTTTTCTGTTTTTCTGTAACATGGCCCCAGCTTAATTCAACACTTGATACACTTGTACAGTCAAGTAAAGAGAAACAAATCCGTTACTGTTATAATACACACTCATAATACTGCAGAACCAGTTGAGCTGAAATCCTTAAATAAGACAAAAGTGCTGCAGCTATTTCATAGTCAATGGATAAGAAACTCAGTGCCTGTCAGGATCCTTGATCATGATTAGATATTTATGTTCATATTATCAAGCAAAAAAAAAAATTCATTTATACGCCATTGTTAAGCAAAAACAATAAAAAGCCTGACAGGACTGTATGTAACACATTAATAATTCCAGGTTATGGCTGAATAATTCTTATGATGCACTCAGAGACTGCTATAGTGCACATAAAATGGGAATTATATCCATTTTATATCCCATCAGCTCCAAAATGCCTTTAACCACTATACAGCGCGTTGAAAGCAGCATAATCCATAACTCGCATTTGGGTCACGTGACCATCGTCCGTTTTTCCAGAAGAACCTCTAAATGTTGCACCGCATTCAAGCACCAAGAAAAGATTCTGGTACTGGAGAAAAAAGATCCAAGAAATGTCTCAAAAATGCCAGAGATGCCAGATTTCAAAGATCCGAAAGAGCATGAGAGCATCGTTGCCACGCACTGTCCGGTGATCTCTCTCCATCGACCATAGTAATTCAAAAAACAAAAACAGAAGCAGGAGAATACTGATCAACTCACAAGCGCACACGTGAGAATGCTTCAAGACAAAAGTGCAATTCATAAGATTTTTGTTTCATCTGTATAGTGAGAGGAACGTTCCAGAATAATGTTCAAAATTTTATCTATGAGAGAGAGACAGAGAGAGAGAGAGAGAGAGAGAGAGAGAGAGAGAGAGAGAGAGAGATGATGATTAAGATGAGGGCTAGTCTTCAATGCAGATGACGTCTGAGGGTTTGCTGGATTTGAGGTCAGGTGGAGACACGTCTCTCAAAACCTCACTGGACTTCTTGTCCATGTGGATGCTGGGTGCTGGAGGACCATTTGAGGACACTATGTAAACAAGGGAACAGGATAGAACCATGGAGTCAGCATAGAGATACTGAACTCAAAATGTAGAGCCAACAATAACAACATGACAAAGAAAAGAATCGTAACGAGCAATAGATTGGTACAAAGTCATTAGTAGTGCAGAAAATTATGACGTGATGTGTCCAAATGCCTCTAGTTTTTGTTTTGCTTGTTTTTTATGTACTAACCGAGAAAAATCTGTACATTCCAAAGTGAAATGCATTAAAGGTTAAGCTTGTAATGCTGAAAGATATTTCTTGATCATATCAGGTAGCATGTGCCTTATCTATAATTTCTTTGCTGTTGCAATTCACCTCTCAAACAGCAGAGGGCACTAGAACTACTGGCTAAATCTTTAAAGAACACACACAATGGTTATTATAATAGTATTCCGGCTGTCTCATGAATAAAGTATTAAGTTTTATTCTAACTTTGATAACCAATATTATAAGAAAAATCAATTTACTGTATAACTATTGTTGCTTTAGAGATTTTTAAAATAATTTTTAGATTACTATTCACAGTCATTAAGGAAGTAATAGGAATTGGGATAATCTTATAATCGGTTTTCATTCTACAGTTGCATAAAAGCAGTGTTAAATCAACATTAAGTGTAAACATCATGCCTGAGGCTGGAGTTGCACAGGTTTCACTCGAGCGTAGATATCGAAAGATGGTTATTTCAGCCCTCTTCTTGCTCTTATGAAGCTGGACTGCTGCGGAGTCAGAAGATACTCACCGCTAACGTACGGCCCCAGGGGCATCTGGCTATAGTTAACCATGGCAGCTCCAGCAGGACCTCGAAATCCTCCTCCGAAACTGTTACTGTACATCGAAGAACAGGCAAAAGATCCCTGTGGAAAAGGCTGAGCACATAGACAGGGACAAATAGTCAGGAAAAACTCGAATGACCTTAAAAATCACAATGTCAGTTAATAAACTAAGGTTGTACACTGTGTAGGAATAAAACATATGAGGGTGTGCTGTTATAGGAAAGTAATCAATGACGAGGAGATGTGATGAAGCCTGATCTAAAGTGGAGCTACTGTGAACATCCATGATTATAAGCTTTTAGGATGAGTGTCGAAATGGCTTTTGTTTTTTTTGGAACGCCAGCGTTTTTTCCCCAGATGTTCCTAATAAGGAGACAGTGTATGCCACACATGCAGCCACCTAGAGAAAAAGCGTTGCAGTCAGAGTCTTATTTCAGACATTTGTTTCTCGCTGCTCCGAGCGCTCCAAGTTGGAAATGTATTAACTTTTCAAAAAGGCACAGGTGTCGTCACGGTCGATCCTTTTCAGGCACTATATGGCGGTTAGTGGTGATATGTTTTCCAGATATGGTTGTCGTGGAAACGAAACTGAAATGCCCTTGTTGTTTAATAAAGTGCTCGGATAAATTATAATCTATACTACAATGTAAATGATAGCAGGAGATATGTAAAGTACAATGTTTGTTTTTTTTTAAATAAATATAAATAAGTAATTATTGGCAACTGAAGTATAAGAGGAGTAAAAAAAAATAAATAAAACACTTCCGAATTTTGTATTCGCTGATTATTTTCTTACAACGGAAACGTCTCCTTACATCCTGTCTTTCCAGGCGAGAGATATGATCGTTCCTGATTCTGACCTGCTGGGGTTGAGGCTCACGGTTGGTGAGACGGCTCAGGATGCTCCTCTCGGACATGTGGAGTCGAGCGGACACGGGAGGGATGCGGGACAGCATGGACGGCAGCCTCGTCACGTCCGCCTTCATATCGCTCAGCAGTTCTTCCAGCTGATTCAGCACTGGCAGAAACAGAGCTGGAATGTTAACATAGTTTAAGATTAAAGAGAGATTAAACAGATCAACGTGGCACAATAATGCACCCTGCAGTAAACCTTTGTGTAGGACGGCATTAGCCGGCTTGTTTCCAGCCAGAGACTCCTTGGAGAGGTGCTGGTGCGACTCGGCCAGACACTCGACCTCGGCGAAACGGGTGTTAAGCGCCATGGCTGGGTGTGTGGAGTCCTGCGTCATGTTCAGGTAAGCTGCTCGCCTTAACTGCTCTTCAATCACCAGGGCCTGCTCCAGCAGCTAATGTAGACAGAAAGATGTTTCTTAAGTAGTGCAATTTTATTTTTATTTTTAAGCAATTTGTGGACAGCTCGACTCACCTTGAACCTCCGTGCCAGAAACTTGTTCTTCATCTCCAGGTAGTTGCCTTTGTTCATCTCGGTCTTGAAGGGCTCGTTGAGGATGGCATAGCGCGGGTCGTTCTGGATGTCCTGCCAGCGAGCGTAGCCGTGACTGACGCGCACGCGGTCAAGGGGACAAATATGGGTAATATTACAGAAAATACTAAAAACTAACCTGAGGTAACTAAGAGCTTTCTCACACCTGTTTGCTCATGCTATTCGGTTTGGTTTCACACAGTACATAATGAAATGAGCCAAAAAAAAAACAACCTCTGAGGGGTGTGTAGGAGGAGGCGTGTCTGAAAACATACTTGTAAAATTGTATTCATTGATGAAAAATATGGCAACTGAACTGAACACTAAGCTAAAACACAGAATCAATCAGGATACGTTACGATGCCAGCCAAAAGCCAGTAGTCATGGCGCCGGTGCCAGATGTCATACATCTTACCGGACGACACAGCGACACGTTCTTCATTCTGCCACAGAGTGTGCAGTTCTGAGAACATACAAACCCAAAAACATTCATTTAACATTTACACTCATCTACGGTCAATTTAGTCGTAAAACCGAGCGAGCGTAAGCTTTATACTCACCTGTAAAGCCTCCGTCTGCAATGTTGAACATGAAGCGTGCCTTAGCACCATTCTTTTCGTCTTTTTGGTTCTCGTCCACCTCGTCCTTCGTTTCTTTCTCTCCGTTCAGCTGACTCTCAGTGGCGTCCTCAGATTTGGGCTCATGATGAGCAGCTGTTATCGTATTTTATAATGTTTGTTACGTTCCAATACAATTTCTTTTCTTTCAAAGTAACATTTTTAAGAACCCTTCTAACCTTGTTTCGGCTCTTTGTCCTCCAACTTCACGGCAGGAGAAGCGTCTTTTTCCGTTTTCTCGGCTGTGTTGTCCATGTCTTTACTTTGTTGTCCTACGAATCAACACCGTAAATTTACCACCACCGTTTTTTGTTTCAACAAACCCCAAAAAATCAATAAATTTCTAGCTTCACTTACACAGCTGTTAACATTTTGCTTTCTGTTCTCACCTGTAGGTGCCGTCTGATTGGCGGACTGTTCGCTCTGCTTGGATATTGGCTGCGTTTGATTGGTCGACGGCGATTCCGATTCCGCAGACGAGTCGTCTTTCTTCTCACTCTCTTCGTTTGGTTTTTGCTCGGCGCCAGCACTCTTCAGTTCTTCACTCTCGCGCGTCTTCTCCGGATAGGACTCGGACTCTTTGGATGTCTGACAAGACAGACAGAATTGCTTATTGAAAAAAAGCACGAAAGATCTAGATAGGCGATTGTCAGGGATTTGCACATTTCACGAACCTCAGACTCAGCTGTTTTTGTGCTCTCGTGTTCAGCGCTGTCTTTATCTTCTGGAGGAACGGGACCACTGTCAGGTTTGTCTGTTAAACAGAAGAGATATCAGGAAATGAAGATCATTACACGTAATGGGTTTCAGAATTATTGGCACCCTTTGAAAGACCTTTAAGAAATTTCCATGGTCAGTGGAACACAGTAAAATCCCCAGTGTTGAATTAATTCTTTCAGAGCTCAATTGGACTCAATAGTGTGGACTTTTACCATCCACTGGACTTAAATGTACTCTGAAAGACTTAATTCAACATTGGGGATTTTAATGTATACCTCCTTTAAGCCACACTAACCTGATGGTACCGGGGTGCTGGGCTGAGTCGGAGCAGGACTGGCCGGTACAGGAGTGTTTGGGTCTGAAGAGAGACTCTCTGTGAGCTTTTTCAGCTCCAGACCTGCAGGAATCATATCTGGAGCACTGTATTTGCCATTCACATGCTCAAACTCTTGTACCTGCATACACACACCCACATACACACACGAACACAGAAACACACACAGGAAAAATGGCTGAGTAGCTGAAAATTTCCTGTAAATTCAAATGACGTTATACAAGATTGAGTATTTCAAAAAATACATTTCCAATCATGTCCTAGATGATGAAATCGCTCATTTCCTACAACAGAATCAGACGTGATGTTAAATAACTAGTAAGATAGGCTCACATACTCAAAATTATGAATCTACAGATTGGCATTTATTATAAATAAATATATAGGAGCTCTGATAAATTCAAGAAAGGAAAGAGATGAGACGTTATAAAGGCATTAATTTATAACACGTTAAGATATTACAGAGCGTAGAGCTAAATTGTTAAAGGTGCAGTCAAAATGAACCATGTAGACGGTATTCTGAAGATTTAATCCTGCATTATAATCATATATTCTGTAAAGGAGGTACCTTTTTCCTCACGAGAGACATGACTCCGATCCGGGTGAGGACGTGCTGTCGGGACAGACCCTCTCTCGGCACGCCGTCCGCAAACGTCTCCGCTCCGTCTGCTCCCGGCTCACACAGGTGTCTCATGAACAGCGACACGTACGCTCTGAAATACACACCAAAACTATCTGTGAACATTTAAAAAGAAGCTTCAGAATTATTGGCACCCTCAGTTTTTACAACCCAAATTCCAGAAAAGTTGGGACGTTTTCCCAGAAACTAAAAGACTTTCAAATCACATGAGCCAATATTTTATTCACAACAGAACATAGATATCATAACAAATGTTCAAACTGGGAAATTGTACACCTTTATCCACTAAATGAGCACATTTCAAATTTGATGCCTGCTAC
>JAQQZX010000016.1:4046949-4056974 GCA_030068355.1 Notoglanidium maculatum | reverse complement strand
GTGTGTGTGTGTGTGTGTGTGTGTGTGTGTGTGTGTGTGTGTGTGTGTGTGTGTGTGTGTGTGTGTGTGAGTGAGTTCAGCACCATGGCATGTCCTAAAACACTCAGGGTATTCCCAATCATTTACTGTAATCATGAGTTGTCAAAGGAGATAAGTGTTAACAAAAAAGAATTAGATCATCAGTTCAGGAGTTAGTAGGATTGTCCACCACAACAGCTACAAAACTGAACAGCTGTAATCCCAGGAAGGTAGCAGGGTGTTAAAAGGTCTGAAAACATTTTAGTACTTTCACAAAAGAAGGTTTTTAGACTCTTACAGAGAAGCGTTCGGGCCGTCTTGTCGGCTTCTGGCCTGGCTCGTACTCGCTGTAACTGGGTGGGTGGTCAGACCAGTCTCCTCCTCTGGCTCCACCTCGCGCTCCGCCTCTAGATCTACCTGCTCTCCTGCCATTGTCTTCACTGCCAGAGTCCCAGTATCCTCTACTGCTCTCCAGAAGGTCCTCTCTGGATCGTGAGCGAGGCCGATAAGTCACCTGGCTCCGGGTATCCAGCACGTCTTCCTGACTGTAACTGCGTGCCATGCCACGTCTAGATGGAGGAGGCTGGCGGTGGCGATTGTAGCTGGAGGAGCCGCTGGAGTTTCCCGGGTGGTGCCGGCGGGAAGCAGGGCCATCGTTCAGCCCAGAAAGCATGCTTGGAGGACCGGCATGGAAGGGCACATTCTGGACCATGTGCACAGGCGGAGGTGGGATCATGGGGCTGGTGACATCCATGTCTCTCACCTGGTTCTCCAGGTAATCCAGCACTTTGTTGGCACTGTCCCTGCCGTGCATGCTGTGCTGTAGCATAGGTGCAGGCATGGGGCCGGGCATAGCAACAGGCATGGGGCCAGGCACAGGGCCTAGTATTGGGCCAGGATGGACAGGAGGCGGGAGAGGCATGGGAGGAATAGGGGACATGGGGATCTTTCCTGATGCTGAACCTGAAACATGATTTTAAGGCTTTAGAAAATACGAAGTGTCTGCTTTAGTGTTTCATTCATTGGTAATAATCATGGGTAATATAACTTGAGCTTAGCTTTTGTGTTACAGTTTTTCAGAATCAAACAAAGGGTAAATAAAAATGACATACTTCATATAAAGCAAATTCTAATGAACTGACCTGCATACATCATGGGATTCATTTGGTATGCAGAGCTGTGAGAGCTCAGGGGTGCGTAGACCGGCTGTCCAGTAGCCCAGGAGCTCATTGCCTTCTGGGCGTTCTTCATCATCCTGTGCTGCATCACCACTGAGAGCAAGAACAGAGTGTTTGTCAAGCTCAAGCTGTATTTTTTCCCCAATGCAAATCATTCTGAAACTGTAATATACTTGATGGCCACACGTTGGCGCCCCGGTGCTTTTAAGTTCACTGTTGGAAGGCAGGAGCAGTCGCATCGTGCCCGTCAACGCGTCAGGTGTTACCAAGTTGCAAGGCAATTGACAAATATAGCTACTGAATGTGTTCTTACATGAATACATGTGCCTGTTAGAAGAGTGTGGTATACAATGACATGACACTGCCGCAGACACGTATCTGAATTAAGGCTAGAATTAAGGTTTGCACTTCACCTTTAGTAGTTTATTTAAACCATTTAGAAATTCAGTTTAATTGTATTTTAATTTAATAACTTTGTTGCCTATGAAAAAGACCAGCATGTTTCAAGGCCTGTACCAAATTCAGAAGTAATGGTTTAGATGCAGAAAACCTTATGCTTATATTTATAACCAAGTGACAGACTGATAGACTGCCTATTGCACTCACTCATGTACTACATCCATCCATTTATCTATTCACTCAGCCATTCACTCACTTGCTCACCCAGTCACTCATACACTATTGTTACAATCCCTAATATGTATGTTAATTTTACGTTTCTCGGGGCAGCAGCAGGTTTGTGGGCAGCATGGGCAACGGACATAACAGCAACATTTCTGAGGGCAGCACTGGCAGCAGCAAATACAAAGGAGGAGGACCAGGAGGAAGAACCCGATGATTATGAAGAATACAGTCAGCCAATCTGAAAAATACAAAAATATACATTAACTATTAGAAAGCCCAAATCCTACAATAAGCTGTATATTTAAATACAAGAATGATGAAGTCCTACCCTTCTCAAGCATGATTTCCACTCCCATAATTATCATATGAATTAAACAATTTAATTTCCCAATACACAGAAGAGAAGTTGCTTACTGTAAACAATGAGCTTGATATATACATTTGGATATCCACTTGTATCTCCAGGAGCATCAACAGAGCACATATAAACACCATTGTCCCACCACATCACCTCTCCGATCACCAGGTCCGCATCTGATAGAGAGACGAGGATAGAGTGAGAGAGAGAACAAGAAACAGAGGCAGACAGTATAAGATGAAGAGCACTCAATCTAGAAGCTTACCAATTTACCAATCTTGCCATATTAAAAACATTGAAATAAAACTTTAGTCCAGTTCCACTGAAAATCATTAAAATGCTAGATTGTAGTAGTAGGGGGGAAATGATCTGGCGCAAACTACAGCATTGTGTCGTGGTAGGGCCATTGAGATATGTAAAAGTAATAATATTGACTGCTGGAGGAGAAACTCAACTTACATTTCCATTTATTAACTTGATAGATGCTAAGGGACTTGCTCAAGGACACAACAGTGGTTCTTTGGCAGCCCTACAATTTGACCTCATATTCTTTAGGACAATAGGACAGAATCTGCTGATTTAAAATAAATAATAATCCCATGCTCCAGGAGCTCAGAAATGAACAATGAAACAGGCATACCGTTCTGGATGGAGATTTTGCGCCCGCTGTATTGTGGGCCCAGTGTGGCCTGGCTGCTGCCGTATTTCTGAGCCACAGTCCGGATGGTGCGCTGACTGTCTGCGCAGTCATTGGACGGGTCCTGACCCAGCTGCAGAGCTGACTGGTAGGCTGAAGAGCAACAAAGGTTTCACATGAAAGCTTAGAGAGTGCAAACAAATCAAATTTATTTAAGTGATCATATCATTATTAATGACAAATCATTCATCATATTTTCAAAATCAGGGTGGTCGGGGAAGCTGGAGCCAATCCCTTTTCATATAAATTAAATAAATTACACATAATGCCCAACTGAACTATATTTCAGCAAGCCTCCCCTTCACAGGCAGGCCGAATGAGGACATCTCAGTAGTAGTATTTTGCTATGTTCTTGAGGAAAGGATGTGATGTTATTACTAATTCTACAGAATTCACATTCACCCAGTTAGATTAAGTTACAAACGGAGCATTAGAAGAAAAATCTACATTAGAACACTAACCTTAAAGCCTCATATAAAGGATTTGCACCAAAAAGAGCTTTTATGGGTCTAGATTAGAGAGAAATTCTGACTGGTTTTTGGGATGTGGCTGACACACATTTAAGCACATTTACAGAGCTAATGAAGGTCGATCTTTTCTAACACACCCTTCCTTCACCTTCATTCACACTGTTCAGAACCTGTGGTTGGGATCCTAGAAGCATGCAGTGAAACGCCTCTGAGCACTCACCTGTGGAGTAGTAGTCCAGCACAGGGTCTTTGCAGAATGACTTGTAGATCCAGGTGACCAGCACATTTTGAGGGTTAGCTGAAGTGGAATAGTGACACTGCATCGTGACCTGGACAAAGAGACCCGTGCTGTACTGCGACTGAGGCGATGTCACCTGAACCGAAAAGACCTCTGTATGAGAAAGACAAATAGACACTTCATGAGGAAAGAAATGTAAAGAAAAACAATCCACATATAGATAGACATATATATGCTCTCTAGAGGTTTGTCCATTCTGGGCTACTGTAGTAGCACAACATGGGGCTCCATAGAAGAGAACCCGCTCCCTATGTAGAAGCTGATTCTGAGCTTACAGAAACACAATGATTCATAGTAACAGGTAATTATACACTAATGAAAACACGATTACGAATATTATATTCCATTTCTGGTAATAGATCCCCCTAAATCCTACACAGTGGACCATTAACACGACCGGAGAAAATTCTCTCCGCACCTTCTCCTAGGTATGGCATTATTTTTGTACCTTATTCCTGAGCATGTGTTGGAACTTTCACAAGCACATTCAGTAAATTTTGAAGAGAAAAAATTAATCTGAGCAAACAAAATTCTATTTGGTGCACTGGTAGATACCTGTACACTCACTCAGTTCTCTATCTCACTCTTTTAACATCTCTGGCAACCCAGCAGCAACTATCACAGCGATGTGAAGCGCTAAATTAATGCACATGCTTTGTTCGGCGTTGAATAATGGCACAATTAGCAGTAAATTAACTACTGCAAGCCTCAGTAAATAATGTTGCAGGATTCATTTAAATATCCCCTCCCCATATGTTGTGTTCTTAAAGGGAAACTCCTACATATAGGCTAAATGTGAGGGCAGGTGCAAAAATAGGTCTGTCCATCTCTTTTCACTGTGTTTATTTAGTAAATCCCGACAACAGTTTTTTTTAAACACCAAAACCATTTTGGTCATGAATGGAAACCATTTCATGGTCCTTTAGAACCATTAGATCTGGTTCTTGATTGTTGAATTGAAAATTCATGTTTGTATGTTCTGTCTTATAAATACAGCATAAACACCCATAAATGTGAACACACACCTACAAAAGCATATTCTCATACACATCTCTGTGCACTCGAGCCAAGACTGTATATGAAGGACACAACAAACAGTAGCTATAAAAGCTCCACAGAGCTCGAACAGCTCATCTCTCGTTTCTCTATCTCGGTCTTTTTCAAACATACATGATGTATTTAAAGTACTGTTGTGTTACATGTTTTCTTTCTCAAAAACTCATGTGGTGTTATTCAGCTAGTCAAATATTAATTAGAACACCAGTACCCAGAAATCATACTCAGCTTTGTTCAAAATGGAGGTTTAGTGTCACTGGTCCATGTTCTCTAATCACAGTACGGTTGTGTTACAGACGGCACCTAAACAGAAGTATGACTTCTGTAGCATTGTTTTTAAAGAAATCTCTTATTGGATTGTTCCAGCTTTTCTGAAAGGAAAACTCTCTGATTTCATGATTTATTTTGTTGTTGTTTTTGGGGGGTTTTTTTGTTTTTTTTTTGTTTTTTTACAAAGTATACATATGTAATTACACCATAGTCATTAAAATCCATTACATATTGTGATGTTTATATATCTGTAAAGTAATAATAGAAATCTATGGGGGGAGCAAGAGAGAGAGACAGAGAGAGATAGACAGAGAGAGACAGAGAGAGATAGAGAGAGAGATAGACAGAGATAGACAGAGAGAGAGAGACAGAGAGAGTAAGAGAGAGACAGAGAGAGAGAGAGACAGAGAGAGAGAGAGAGAGAGTAAGAGAGACACAGAGAGAGACAGACAGAGAGAGTAAGAGAGAGAGAGTAAGATACAGACAGAGACAGAGACAGAGAGAGAGACAGAGAGAGAGAGACAGAGAGAGAGAGAGAGACAGAGAGAGAGAGACAGAGAGAGACAGAGAGAGAGAGAGACAGAGAGAGAGAGAGAGACAGAGAGAGACAGAAAGAGAGAGACAGAGAGAGAGAGACAGAGAGAGAGAGACAGAGACAGAGAGAGAGAGACAGAGACAGAGAGAGCGCTCAGGAATACATCTGGAATACATTTTTGATGTCAAAATAAAAATTAACACAGAAAATTAACCTGTTAAAGGTATACATTAGTCCCTATATAACTAAAACATACAAAACTAAAATATGCAAATGAAGTGACAAATAATGAAATTTGCATAATGTGCATTAATTTCATTTGATTTCAGCAGAGTTACTGATAATCAGATTATTTTCTTATACCAGCAAATTTGCACCATATATATTTTTCTTAAATAAATATATTTAAAATAAATTTTAAAAATAAAATAAAATAAATATATAAATATAAAATATAATATAAATATAATATAAAAAATAAAATAAATAAAATATTTTAAATAATTTTTTTTATTTATTAAATAATGACACATATGTCATTATTATGTCATATGTCACAAAAAAATTTTTACTTTTTATCCATTTGTTGCTATATTTAATGTAGGGGAATGCCCGTTAAAATAACACTGGTTCCTAGTTTCACTTATTTTCCTCTTTAACCATAAACAAATAAAAAGTATGAGGTGCCAGAATTAAATAAATTTTTTAAAATGATTGCAGGACAAAAATAAATACATACAACTTGACAAGTTACAGAGAAACCACGAAGGGCAAAGCTTTCCATCCTAAAGATGTATGGCGTAAAGTTACTTCTGATAGTTACAAAGCGCAAACACTGGAGACTCCTTCCAAAAAAGTTTCCCAACGCAGAACTCCTTCCGAAAATATTACCACATCACCGCTTACATTTTTTCCTAAATAGCAAAACGGAGCTTCCGCTATATAAACTCCTGCGTATTAGTGTTACTATAGAAACAAAAAAGCATTATAATGAGGGTACTAACATGTACCTGTGATTACTACCATCAGAGACGCTGCTATAGGAAATGAATCAACACCTTCTGCCTAGTCAGAACTGAGAATTCAACAACCCTTTGGAGTAAATGTATGTAAATGTAAATGTATAAACTTCATACAGCTAGTTAAACAATATCTGTTCTTTATAACTGAATTTAAAAGCCTGCATTTTGACTCTGAAGTCTCATTCTCAGTTCAACTGCATTTGGAAAGTTATAATAAAGAAACTGGAAGTCGGTGAAGCGAGTGGAGTGATCAGCTCTCACCTCTTTATAGAGGGAGTACAGGAACACTATCGTCTGCACCGTCTTGCCCAATCCCATCTCATCGGCCAGGATGGTGTCGGTTCCCTGTGCCCAGGAGAAACGCAGCCAGTTCAGACCCTCCAGCTGGTACGGGTGCAGCGTTCCTCCTGTAGCGTCGATGTACCACGGCTGCTGATCAAATTTAACAGTGGGCTATGGAGAGAGAAAAAAAGAACACACGAACTCCCAAAAAATTCCCAAAATCCAAGGCTCAACGCAATTTTGTTTAAATCCTTTATGTGGCATGCTGTTAAAGGAAAACAATCAACTTTCAGTGTGGTATGAAGCAACTCATCAAAGTGTTTCATTCTGCTTGTATCACAGCAATTTACCAACAATAATGTATTTATTGCTTGTTAGGTATTCAGGAACAACACACTGGTCCATTTCTCTATATATTTAATGTTATGCCATCACTTACATTATAGCAGCTATAAACAGTCATTCCCTCACCGGTCTTATCTTTTTAATAAGACAAAAATAATGTCACTGGAAAGGAAATCTTTTTGTTTATAATCTGTGTCCAAAAGTTTTGTTTCATTAAAAAAATGTGTCCAAGTATGTAATGTTTTGGGTTGAAAACTTTCTTATTAGCACTGTTATAAAAAAAAGGAGGTCATTAAAACTGGAACAGGACATGATTTGGACTGATTTAACAGTTTTAATGGTGAATTCAAGAAATGTGCTCACATCCACAACTGGAGTCTCAGGAGGAGGCTGTCGCCTCTTCACTTCCTCCTTCAGTCTCTTTCCTTTTCTCACCACTAGGGGGCGATGGTCTTCACCCAGCATTTGCTCCCTTAAACAAACGGTCACAATTTTAGGACGGGTTTTCATTTTATTATGTATCTGTTTCTAAATGTCAGCAAATTTACCGGTGGTCCCAGTAGGCCTGTTTAAAAGTCTCGTATTCAGGGACGTCGAAGTCGTCGATCTCCCAAGTGCACTGGTCGTACGGTAAATCTCTCCATTTGATCAGGTAATGAACGTCTCCGTCTTTGTCAAAACTGCACGATGCATGAAAACAACACAAATACAGAATATTGGATGTAGCACATTTATGTAACATTAATTCATTAATAAAACACATGATAACATCAGAGCATAGGTGTTAAGTGTTGTCTAACCTGTGGTTGGCGATCCGGTGGATGATTAGCCATTCAGGTTTGATCCCATAGCGATAGAAACGCTCCTCCATAGCGGCATACTCTGGGTCTTTGCTCTTCCTTTTCTCGTTATTGAGCTCCTCTTCACCTGAGCCGTAGTCGAAGGGCGGAGGCTCGTCCATGTCGTTCTTCCGCTGGTAATTCCTGTACATGACCGTGTGGTAGAGCTCCAACTACAGAGAGAAGGACAAAATGAGAGAGTAAAAGAATGTGATGTTGCATGGTTGTAGCACGTAGGGGTGAGTTGGGTTTATTTTCAAACCAAACAATATCATTTAGAATATTAATATTCTTATTATAAATGTATGCTACAGCACTGTTCAACAGTTCTTTCATGACAAAACCAAAAGAAATCTTATCTGCATTCATGTGAAGGACAAAAATGACTAATAAATAACAAATACGTAACGTACCACTCTACAGTCTGTTTTTTTTTTTCTGGTTGTGTGTTACTTAATTAATAACAAAAAAGGAATTTATTAAATGTATTTTGGTGATTTTGGAAGCCACAGAATTAATTATGTCACAAAATGTGTCCAAAAAAAAATAAAATTTATTTTCTGGTCATCAAAACCATCAAACAACAAAGTGTTTATTTCCATCCACAAAATGAAAAAAATATACAATTCATTTTTTTATTCAGAACATGAAAAGTTTGCACAAAAACCATTCATTCTTTTTTTAATACAAGAAATGATAAGTCTTCACAAGCGGCACTGCCATAACTGACATTATTAATGTAATTTCGTTGTCAAAAAGCAGCATACCTTTATTTATTTTGCCATGAAAATGACTAATACAGAATGGTATTGTGATGAACGAAACGCCAAAATTAAATGAACTCACACAAACACACTCAAATGGCGAGAGCTGCGGGTGAAGAAAGGTATAATGTAATGTTCGAAATAATAAAAATGGAGAATATCTTCATCACCTGCAGTTCGCTGACCCAGGAACAGTGCCAGTAGGACAGACCCGACCACTTCACAAACAGCAGCCTCTCAGGGCGACCCTTTAGCGGAGGTTTGAGCGGTATGTCCTCCTTTTTACCATCCTGAGTGGAGAGAGGCTCGGGGGGTAAAGGCGGATCCCCCCACATCCAGTGCAGAATCTTCTGAACTTTTCCTTTAAGAGGGGGACACTGGGGAAAGAGCACAAGTTTGCATTTACTCTAAAAACAAATTTGTGCATATTTATTCAAAAAAATTATATTATTTGGGGGTGTCAATAATTATGTCACACATCATTTTGTTTAAAAAATAATAAAAAGTGTAATTTTTTTGTCTATGTGTGTGTGAAGTAAACAATCTACTGCGTTTCGAGCTACTACAGTTGAGTGCAAAAGTTTTCACCCCCAACGTGTGTTTTCTTTTTTTTTGGAAATTACCACAAAAATGTTGAGGAAAACATAACATTCAGAATGAGAGACACAAACACCTGAATTGATATAATTTGCCCTTTGTGCTGTTAATATCTTAACATGCATCATTTTTTTTTGTTGTGTTACTTGTCATAATGATAAAATATCCATGGAAATATCTTTTGTGCTAAGGGTACGCAAACTTTCGCACCATGCACCGCGGGCACAGCCACTCTCCGTTAGGGATCTCGGGCAGAGGCGGGTTCAGGCAGTGGATATGGTAAGAGGACGGACATGTGTCACAGCACAGCAGCTCTCCACCATCTTTACACACTCGACAGAACTCCATGTGGTCGTCCTCTTCCTCTCCTGCAGCGTCCTCTTCCTCCTCGTCATCGTCCTTCGCTTCCCACTGAATTCCCTCTTTCTCCTGAGGACAGGAAATCATCAGAATGCAGACCGAACTAGGACTTGCATTTAAAGATCACACTCTTTTACCCTCATTAACATTAATATATATTAACATAATAAATGTAATAATTTATTGGTTTTATAGTAGCTGCTCATTCACGCTGATTTATAAAATGTATAAAACGTTTTATCCGTCTGGGTCGCGGGGAAGCTGGAGCCAATCCCAGCATCTTGGGGCGAGAGGCGGGGTACACCCTGGGCA
>JAQQZX010000016.1:4015234-4029965 GCA_030068355.1 Notoglanidium maculatum | reverse complement strand
TTATATATATATATATATATATATATATATATATATATATATATATAATGATTTTACTATCAAAATATTGCAAATTTTGTCTTTAATATTATCTTAATCTTAACTTATTTCTTTTAATATGAGATATGACTTTTTTCTCTATATATTACGACTTTATTCTCAAAATATTATGACTTTATTCTGAGTTTTCTTGTAATATTCTGACTTTTATCTTGAAACATTGTGACTTTTTTCTTTATACGTATTACACCTGTATCCTCTAAGAATTGCAAAATTTTTCTTATAATATTATCTTTTCTTGAAATATTTTGACTTTTTCTCATAATATCAGATATTAGGACATGATTCTGAAAATATTATGACATGATTCTTGAAATCTTTTTTAAACAGTGGCCCTAAAACACAGTCATATAGGAGAGTAAAAGTTATGAGCAGGAACTAAACTGAAAAGCCAACAATAACCTGACATTTAGAATGACCTCGTTCTAAAAGAGTGCTTACTTACAGATATTATTCCTCATCCATAGCACTGCCCTGGCATTTTACAGACTGGCTATTTATCCTTTTTTATAAATCTTCAGTTCCTGAAGGCCTGTCTGAGTGCTCGGTACAGCTGAGGCTGGTGCTCACCTCATACAACGACTGCTCCATTATATACATCATATTAATACCACAGCGCTGCGAACTTCTCAAATCAGAAGGTTAATATTCTTTAACCGCACGGCTCTGATAGCGGTTCTGACCGTAACATAAATGACAGGTTTATATTAGCGTGTTCTTTCTAATATGTTATCGTTTCTATAGTGACAGCTCATTCACATAGACTTGTACCGCAGACGCACCACATAATCAAAGTCTAATAATAAATGGATTTTAAATCTGCGAGAAAAACGACTTTTGTACTTTTTTGACGTTTGTGACGTTTTCTGTTTATGTAAGGAGTCTCCAGTGTCAGCGCTTTGTAACAGTCGATAGGTTTTCCGCCAAAGGAAAGTCCTCAGGATAGAAGAGTTTGTGCTTTCTTGTGTATCAGTAACTCAGTGACAAGGGTGTTTTATTTATTTATTTTCGTCTGATTAATGTGAAGGGAAAAAAATGAGAGGCTGGCGATGGAACGGCTGTTTGTGGTTGTTGAAAATAAGCAATAACTTGTGTTGCTGACGTTCTTTAAACTATAAACGGTTAAACAAGCATCAGATCTTGTTCATTAATGAATAAAAAAAATAATCATTGGCAAATAGCTGTGATATAAGAGGAATAACACACCGTAAGCCGTTAAGTGATATTAAAGGAAATAATCTTAACAGAAGACACAAAGAAAATGATCCGCTTCACATCAGGCCGTATCACACCACCGCAGCATGAATTATTTCTAGCATATACCGTATATATGACTTTGGAAAACACAGCAACAGATAATTCAGCACCTGCAATGAGATCCATTTAATTTGAGAGCGATAGTTATGTTACCTTACTAAAAAAAAACTCCACCTCAATGTAACAGGACGAAATTTTCTCCATAATAACAGGATCGTATATGTTGAATATTGCATAATTATTTTTATCTAAATATCAGCACAATCACAAAAGCTACCCTTAGCTTTTACCCGTACTCTTACCTAAAACTGGATTTCCAAAACTATATAAAGATTGCGAAAAAGAGAAAAATGGATTCTCAAACTACGTAAATATTGTCAAAACATTTCAAGACGTACTCTTATCCAATTGAATCGCTTTCAGAAACAAAAAAAAGGAGAGAAAAGACAGGAGGAAGAAGACGATGAAGAAGATGAAGAAGAAGAAGAAGAAGAAGAAAGGTGTAGTACGAAATAGTAAGTATTAGGGCTCTTATAAGCATGAAAAACAAGTAATTCCGCCCACAGATCATCTTATTCTTAACTGGGGCGGGGGAAATAAATAAATTAATTAAAATAAAATAAAATAATAATAATAATAATAATAATAATAATAATAATAATAACAACTTCTGTACACTTTAGAAAAACAGGCCCAGAAAAGATATACATAAACCTTTTTTTCTTTTTACATAAACCTTTTCAAATCTTAAATCTTAAATAATCTATGGAAATTGGGCAAGGGACCACATGAAAATACTCCAAAAATCATTTCGTAGAGCTCCATTTCACTCAGGATTATACAAGATATGCTCCACATGGAGGGAAGGTACACAGTTGTAAAATATTTTAACACTCATTAATTTATCCAGATGTTCGCTGGTTAGCTTATATATAAGACAAACTCAGAGCTCTGCCTTGTGATGCTGCAGTAAAAATTCACCAACGTTTAATTGAGCATAAATACACTGCGGTCAGAAGTTTACATACAATCACCATAGACATGAATGTCATGGCAATATTGCGCTTTCAGTTATTTCTTTGAACTGTTCTTTTTCAGGGGGAAGAATGATTATACAACATACATATTTAATAGGGGAAAAAAAGAATTTGGTGCACAGGGTTAAAAGTATTCATACAGCACAGATTATATTAGAGTTTCACCTTGACACTTTTGGAAGCCACCAACAAGCTTCTGGCAGAATTCTGGTTGGATATTTGACCACTCTTCTTGGCAGAATTCAATTAAATGTGTGTGTTTCCTGGCACAGACTCGACTTTAAATCACAGTCCACATATTTCTGGTACAGTAGAGGTCAGGACTTGTTTTAAGCTTAATGTTAACCTGCTTAATCCACTCCACAGCCAGCTCTGATGTGTGTTTGTCCTGTTGGAACAATTAGTTGGGTCCAGGTTTCAACCATTTAGCTGATGGTGTGAGGTTCTGCTGAAGAATTCTGAGGTTCTTCATTATTCCATCCACTTGCACTGGCAGCAAAACAGCCCCAGATCACGATGCTACAACCACCATGCTTAACAGCTGCTACAGTGTTCCTCTGTTTCTCTGGTCATTGTAGCCATACAACTCAATCTTTGTCTCATCTGACCATAAAACTTTCCTCCAGAAGGCTGTTTTTTCCTTTGTCCATGCGGTCAGCTGCAAACTTTAGTCGAACTTGAAGGTGTGAATTTTGGATCTTTCTTGGACGGCATCCTGTCAGTCCATGGCGATATAAAACCCGCTTGACTGTAGACAACATTCCAGGAGCTTACAGTTCTGTGCCTTGATGGTTCCTGACCATCTGGACATTTCCTCTCAGCTGAGGGTGACCATTTGGGTCTTCTTCCAGACCTTAGCAAAGTTGCTACACCACCCATTAACTTGTACCCTTTTTACGTTGTGCGGAGAAGCTCCCAGCTGTAGTTAGTCATCATCACTAACAGGAAGTTGTACAATCATTCTTCCCCAAAGAAAACCTTGAACCTAGTATTAAGTGTATTAGTTGTAATTGCACTATACAGAGCGACCCAAATGACGATGGGATCCCTTTTGAGTCTGGTTCCTCTCAAGGTTTCTTCCTTTTGCCATCTCAGGGAGTTTTTCCTTGCCGCCATCGCCACAGGCTTGCTCATTAGGGATATATATAGATAAATGTATAAGTTTATATTCAGAATTTATATACTTTTGAGAAGCTGCTTTGAGACAATGTCTGTTGTTAAAAGCGCTATACAAATAAAATTGAATTGAAAACCACTGAAAGCCCAATATTGCCATGATATTCATGTCCATGATTACCAAATCCATGTAAATATCATAGAACCAGCCATAAGCATTGAGAAGAAAGCGATTGTGTGGATTGTGTGGACTTGTAGTATGATGCTTTGTTTTAGGTCGAACCAAGCAATCGTAAAATTAATGGGAGGAGTCTGGGGAGAGTTCACACATTTTATACTTCTTTCGTTAGCTTTTTTCATGCAAATGTGATTTCAAAAATTCAAGGAATTCAACTAAGTTAGATAAAAGACAGAACATTTTAGACAGACTGTGATGAATTGTAGAGAGATTCTGTAGGAAAAACCCATAAACAGGGTCTAGAATCACCCGAGGACCATACCAAAGTGCGAATTTGCGTTCTCACATTTCCAAAGATGTGTGGACTGAACCCTGCATACTGTATGTTAGTGCACACTTATGACCTTCACTGAAGTCTGAACAGCATTTTCCGAAATCAATAAAAAGCAAGCCCGCTCTTGAATTATACATGCATCAATCTGCAGAACCGTCACGTAGTAGTTTATATGCAAAATCTGACCTAAAATATTCAGCTTTGGCTATGAATCTACTAGATCAATTTGCTCTTCTGAGGAAAGAATAGGAAACATTATTCAAAGTCAGATGACAAGAAGTCGTATTATGGATAGTTCTAACCCGATATTATTTTCAGAGCCCCCCGAGTCAGCTGAAGGCGAGAAAACTATGACGCCATTGATTTTATCAAGCCGAGCGCCATGGTGGTATAAAGAAGCGTAACCGTGGCCCGGCTCCGAGGCCACTTCATCACATCTATCCCAGCATGGCACCTGCACCCCGCAGGAAGGGAGAGACTGATCTGACTGTGAGATTGATGAGTCTTGTTTAGGAGCTCCAGAGGAGCTCCCTCGATTCTTGGAGTGTATTAAAAGCAACATTAGGAGCCTTATTTCAGAAAATAGATCCACTGCAGATTCGCATTAAGTGGAAGTGGAGACAGATGAGGCTACGTCCAGTCAGCGAATCGTAATAAAATTTTAAGGAGGATATTGCATTTAAACGGCATCTCCCTTGAAAATCATCATGCAGCCAGTGTGTACTGCAAATGTAAATTGCATTATTAATGCTACGTACGTCGTGTAATCTCTCTCAACTGAGCGATCAAACCAAAGATGCGTCACGTTGTTGGCACCGTAGCCCCAACATATTACCTCCTCACGATCTAGCATTCTGCAGTCAACAATCGTGAACAAAAAAATTGCAATCTTGCAGAACTGACAGGCTAAAGAAAGACAAGAAAAAGAGCATTTCCACCATTTCAGGTTTAAGAAGGGAGTACAGGAGGGCATAATATTATCGCCAGCTGTGTAGCTGGGAACGGTTCTCTTGCAGCTGCAATCGTTAAAAAAAAAAAAAAAAAAAAAAAAACTCTGGATAATGGATTTTTAGGTGATTCAACAGCAACATGCGATAAACAGTAAAAGAAAAAACATAACAGGGCATTATCGATATATAATCATTTTACAGATCAGATGCCTCATGTCCACGTGAACGAGATTTTCACTGTTGCTGCTACGTAAAAAGCATTTGAACGTGTGACTAAGTGTGAAAGTGTATTTCATTACCATCACCATTAACCTTATTTTGGAAAGTGTTCAATCTGTTCTGGTTTAATTCATCATGCAAGGTCTTGGTCAACATTTCCTGATAGCATCCCTAACAAATATAGTGAACTGATTTTAAATATCTAGTTGTCTAACATTAGCAAAACGGAACAGTTAACGTGAAAGCGAGAAAGCCCCAGGAACATTTGAGATTGAGGGAAGGGGGCGGGGCTTCCTGGCAATGCCAGTTAATATTGCAGCGATCAAAACATGTCGCTTGGCTAATCTTTCATTTTATTTGGGAGAAAAGGACTGGCACATTTTGGAGCAAAAACTCGTACTAGCATACATGATGTTAAATTATGGAGCTCCTGCACATACAGGTAAATCTCAGGCTTCCACACAATACAATACACTTACCATTCTTAAGAGCAATAATATTCGATGATACCACTGAATTTGTATCAGAAATACAAGGAAATTAACTTGCTAGCACATTACCTTGTTTACAATTAATATCAGTTTAAAAACTCAAGTTGTCTGTGCTTTTTTTGTGACTGTGGCCTCATTTAAGTTCAACCCTAGCCTTTTAAATCGATCCATCAATCCTACACCCCTAACGTGAAACGTGTAAACGTTTTTAGGTGCGGTGTTATAATATAACTGGAGTACACGTCACTGTTTGTCATGTCAGTGGAGTATTGTGTTCAGACAATCCGATCATTATGCTACGCAACCCTAATAAATTCACACGAATGAAGGGCAGGTATTCAATATGAAGGAAATGAAGAAAGACTACCAGTTGAAAACATAAAACCATTCACTAGCCCAATCTGATTTTTCTAAAATGTTTGTTTTAACAGTCCAACTACACATGTATCCACATTAAACTAAGATATTCCAAATAAACAGATTTTGCTTGATTATTTGCAAAGATGTACTACATAGCCATACAGTAGCCATGTTCCCTGTTAGGCTGCATCTGTTTGCAAAAGAATTCTGGGAATTTTCTTCTACCACTCCGTTTTCAGTCTTCATCTGAAACCGCTCTGTCTAGAGGGCCATTCGAAGGGCTTGATAACCACTACATCTCAATCCCCAAAAGAAAAGGGACACCCTAGCCCTACGCTGGAGCACACAAAACAGAGAGGTTGGGCCAAGTGGTAGGGCGAAGGAGGGGAGTTGGGATTGGGCCATTAAGTTTTAATAATGAAATTATGCCTTAGTAACGTTAAATACATTCATACTTGATATTCATTGCCCATTCCCATCTCTGACACCAACATATCATACTTTAAACAGTTTATATATGCATCTCGAAGCTTATAATTGGCATTCTAAATGAGTTTCATTTTTAGGTTTACACCTAAAGTCTCTTCAAGTGACATCCAACTTCACCGTGTCTATCAAGTAGGGACTAAAACACAATAAGACGTGCTGTTATAGGAACAATCAACAAAGAAGCAGAGTTCCTATACGTTCATTAATAGCCTATAAACTGGAAAGCTGAATCATGCTAATTGTCATTTTCTATAAATCACCATCGTTAGATCTTCATTCTAACACCTAAAATGGAGGAAGCCCTTTACTAGATGGGCTGTTATAGAATTCAGACGAGATTTATTGTGCCAAATACTAATCTTAAAAGACCTCTGGAATCTTACGGATCCTTAATGCCAGGATCAGACTACACAAATTCGGCCTGACATTGACATCATTTTGTTATGGCCCACAAATTTCCAGTGTCGGGCCCAAATATGAACGTCAGGAATAATGAATTGGCCTTGCAGTGCGACATAACCGTAAAACAGCGATATGGTATCTGGGACGCACCATGAAACCCCAACGAAAAGCCTCGAATGTCAGAATTTTTTGTATTTTCTCGCCTAGTTTGACAACTCCTGCGAGGTGTTTCTTGGCATTCCCTCTGTAGCCATGAATGACAGTTTCTTGACCCTCCTCCCCATGACACATAAAGACATGAATGATGAATCTGGCATAATGTCCATCGTGACAGACAAATATACTGTGTAATCTGTTCCCGGCATTTGCATGTTCCACTGGTTAACCTTAAGGGATCTACATGGTCTCCCTTTTAGAAAAGAAGAACCTAAATCTGCTAACCAGCCGAAGATCTCCGCTTTTAATATCGCCGAGACATATGTAAGAGCCGCAAATTGTAACTTTGACAAATAACATGTACCAAACCAACACTTTATTTATCCAACCAAATCCAGATGTACTGATGAGAAATGCTGAAATGCTGAAAAGTAGCAGGCCTATGTAGGTGATGTTTTGCTGTTACACGTGGCTCTTTGGAGGAATCCTGGCCAGATTTTCTTCCCAAGACAAAAGCAGCAAGCCGGCCTTTAGGTCTGTCCTGTGATGAATTATTTTATAATCGACATAACAACATATAAACAAGTTTAAAATAATTACATGCAATTAAAAAAGATGGTACATCTTAGCCATTTTCAACTCTTCTTGTAAAGCACCATAACAGAAGCTATTTATATGTCATTTATATGCAAAAGAAAACGCGCCTGTTGAGGTCGGGCTGAAAATAAACCAGAGAAGCACAAAGGCATGCAGGATCCAAGGATGGTCGGCTAGACTGAATGCTCTCAGTGAGGGACAGTAGCCCACTGGAGATCATGACGCGTTATGATAACGTGGTTATGACATCTCAGTGTCACTGCGTCCTGCCCCCTTTTTTATAAGGTGTAAAGAGTTCGAGGGGCTTTTTTTACCCCTTGCATTGAACCCAGCAGCAGGAACATCTCTGAAGGCTACAAACTCCCTCCCTCCCTCCCTCCGTCCCTCCGTCCCTTCCTCCCTTCTTTCCTTCTTTCCTTCCTCCTCCCATGTCCACTTCATTCACTCCCCTCACCTGGCACGTCGTCTTCAAAATCCAAATCGTCTTGGCCCTCTTCCTCGTTGCTCAGCGATCCGGGCATCTTCACCGCATAACACACACACGCACACATACACACGCGCGCGCGCCCTCACGCACAAAAATTACATCCGTGCGTCCGGGGGGGTTTAAAAAAAAAAGAAAGAAAAAAAAAAGAAAAGTCGAGCAAACTCCCGATTAAGCAACGCCTTTTTTTTTAAAGGACTAGATGGAGAATTAAAAAAAGGGGGACGGCTGAAGGTGAGGATTTTTTTTTTATTTATTAGATTTTTTTTTTTTTTTTTTTTTTTTTTTTTTTTTTTTTTACTAAAAAGCACAAAAAAAGCTCTGGAGGTCTGGAGTCGCTCCGGTCTTTTCTTTCCCTCTTCCTCCCCTATCCAAAAATCCTCGGGTCTGAAAATAAGAGACGAAAATGGAACACACATGCCCAGATCCAGCTCGTGACGTCTGGTCTGTTGCCATGGCAATCCATCCCATAATTGCGCAGGCAACTAGTTAGTAGTGCTGCCCTGGTAACCAGGTGTTACTAGTAGTCAGCGGAAGCGCGTGAGTGGTATCTGGGTATATCCTACGCGTGCGTGTGTGTGTGTGTGTGTGTGTGTAAACAGCGCCGCGTGCCCCCTCATCTCTCTCGCGCATTGTCCCTCTTTTTTTCCCCTCCCCGGTCGAGTGTGTCCGCGCGCGGAAAAAACCGTGGGAGGTTACGTGGGGATATAGGGTGTGCGGAGAAAGTTGTCTCGAGCCAGCCCGCGGAAACGGAAAGCGAGCAGCCAGCTGTCTTTGCGACAGTTAACGTTTAGGCCTTCAGGATGGATAACGCGCCCCTTTTGTTTGGATCACCTGGTTCCTTTCCTTTTCTTCTTTCATCCGGTGCGCGTGCATTTACAGGTGTCTGTGAACAGGATGCGCGAGGAAGATTTATTTTTTTTATTTATTTATTTATTTATTTATTTTTGCGGGGGGGGGGTGTTATTTCAATGCTTCTGTGTTTCGCTTTATTTTAGCTTAGCTTAGCTTAGCTCAGGACTGTTTACGCCAACATGGCTCCGGTGCCGGGACTTTATTGGGATTAGAAATAAACAGTCGTTTCATAGGCAAATATTCGTTGCTGTATTCCGCGCGCGCATGGCTGCTGCTGCTGCTGCTGCTGCTCATTCTACGCGGCCGGCTGCAAGTCACGAGCGGTTGTCAAGGTTACCGCAGCTGGAAGGCGCTCGAGACAAAGAAGGGAAGAAACGCACGAGCACTCTGTACAATGAGCAACAATATAACTTAATGTTTATTCACTTTTTTGTGTGTGTAGATTTTATATTCAGTTTTAGGTTTTTTTTTGTCTTTATTATTTTATAATGTATTTTGAAATAAAGCAGGTTTGGATATTATAAATGAAAAGTGCTTTATTGTTATTAAGAATGTATAATAAACCATATTATAATTACAAAAGGAAGCTATAGTGGGTTATAAACTACTAATAATAATCATTTGTTATTATTATTATTATTAGTAGTAGTAGTATTATATACATTTAAATTATTATTTAATATTCTTAATAAATTTCATGTTAGTTGTGTAGATCATAACTCTCTAAGTAGCTATAATAAACACAATTTATCCTTAAATACACTATGTTGCCAAAAGTATCTGCACCCCGACCATCACACCTGTAGACGTTTCTTCCCCAAACTGTTGCCACAAAGTTGGAAGCACACAATTGTATAGAACGTCTTTAGCATTGGCTTGCCACGGATTGCTGGAAGAACTTGAGTGTCCCTGACCTCAACCCCAGTGAGCACCTCTGGGATGAACTGGAACACTGACTGCACCCAAAACCTCCTCATCCAGCATCAGAGCCCGACCTCACTAATGCTCCTGTAGCTGCATGAACACAAACCCCCGCAGCCACGCTCCAACAGCCTTCCCAGAAGAGTTGAGGTTATTATAATAGCAAAGGGGGAATAAATCTCCAATGGGATGCTGATGATGGGGTGACCACATACCTTTGGCCATATAGGCCCTGCTTACACTTG
This sequence comes from Notoglanidium maculatum, assembly GCA_030068355.1. NCBI lineage: Eukaryota > Metazoa > Chordata > Actinopteri > Siluriformes > Auchenoglanididae > Notoglanidium > Notoglanidium maculatum. The sequence continues at coordinate 4,019,814 of JAQQZX010000016.1, read as the reverse complement.
GTTTTAAAAATGCGTCTTGAGCATTCAGGTCACAAATGGACTGCAGAGACAGGCTGCTGTTTACACCCGTGTTTATCGTGCGTCTCCAAGGTGACCGCTTTTGTTCAAATTTCGTTACTGCCTACATCACTTCCGCTAGAAGGTCAAAGGTCCCCGCGCAAAATTATATTAAAACATTAAACCTGCAACATACCTTTATTATTTCCTTGCACTCCAACCATGTGCATCGCTGCGCCTCTACATTTTTTTCTAGCATGTCACGCTGTTTCCAAAACAACCACCACGTCCAGCATTAATGACGTATTTTCCTGTCACGTCCGTGTTGCGGACGCATCGGCGTTTACACTACAGAAGGTATGTGGTTAAATCCGTCCCAGAACTCCTCGGCAAGTGCTTTGAGCGAATGAGTCTTGGAGGTCGTATTTAGCGCATCCAGTTGTGATCCTATTGCCCAAGACACATTTTAATACCAAGTGTAAACGGGGTCGTAGTGTATCTCAGAATTCCTATATACAGTAACATAGTTTGCCCAAGAACACACATTACATTAGCTTAAGCTTATATTTTTCTACTTGCATATTTTCTAGCACATTCTTTACATTAACTTTATCTGCCATACATTGTTTATTTCTCTTTACTTTGTATCTTCGCATTACACTTCACCACATTTGACAAATTCTGATTTGTATGAGGTTCTACATGAATAAGTTTATCTGTTCTTACAAATGTAATCCAGTCCATTATAAACAGCACCTTTAAGTGCACAGGTTTCATTAGAGCGAAACAGCACACCTTCAGCTATTGTAAATGATAAAGGTGCAGGTATAAGTGCTCTTAATTTCAGAAGTTAACATGTTCTGCTTATTATTTAAAAGCAAAGGAGCCACACTTTACACTGCCTATAGCCCTGTCCAGTTTCATTCCTACTCACATTCCACACAAATCAACTTTTCATATCCCACCACTCACTATACAAAGGCAACAGAGTCCAATTCTTTTGAAAATTTATTAATTTTACAAAAGAACAGCATCAGTTTAATCCTCATCCTCTTCCTCCTCCTCATCCTGGTTGATCTGGAAGTAGCGCAGTTCATAGCTCTCCTTGGTGTTTGCGACGACGCGCAGCCAGTCTCGCAGGTTGTTCTTCTTCAGGTACTTTTTGGTGAGATATTTTAGGTACCTTTGGAAGAAGAAAAGAGAAAAATTGGTTTAGAAGTGTACTGAATCCACATAAATATCCAATATGAACATGACAGTCTCAATTACCATTCACCTTAAAATCACAAAACTATTATACATGCCCTTTATATATATATATATATATGCAAATATTAGGTGCTGAATGTGTCAGGAGGTGCCAACACTGCTAACAAGAAAATCCTAGCAGGCAGAGAAAAAAAGTATACTAAAAAAACAGAACAGCTAATGACAGCCAGATGTGCACCAAGCAACAGTCTAATTAAAAAAAAAGAAAGAAAGAAAAGAAAAAAAAAGTGAGGCAAGACACCACAGCCCCTCCCACTAGCCTAGGTGAAAAAGTTGATGCAAAAAAAAAGGGGGGGGCAAAAGTTGAAACTTACAGCGAATTTGCTTTTCTACTTTGTTTAGCTGAAAAAGTTGAATAGTTGTTTTTTTAGAGTCTCGCATTGTTTGTAGCAAAGGGCTCAAAACTCATAAATGCTAAACAGTAGGTGATACAAGCCATGGAAACCTAACAGATTTGCATTATTCATTACATCTTAAAACTGAACAGCAGCCTAAACCTGCATTAATCATGCGCATGTCTGAGTGAACCGCTTTCACACATCTGTATTTAGTCCTCACCGGGTTTTAATCGCATGCATGTATTCAAGCGGCGTCTCGGTTTAGCCAGATTGAAATATCTGCATCACGCCCAACACGCAAATAAACCCTCGAACCTCGACCACTAACTTCCTGTCAAGCAGACTGGAGAACGGACAAACTGGAGCGAGCTGACAGGAAGGCTATGCGAACTCAAATAAGCGCTGAGCAGAAAAGCGTCTCAGAATGAACATCAAATCTTGGAAGTGGATGGACAACAAAAGCAGAAGACCACATCAGGTTCCACTCCTGTCAGCCAAGAACAGGAATCTGAGACTACTGAACCTGGTCTGATTTAAAAAAAAAAAAAAAAAAAAAAAAATTAAAAAAAAGACGGGAGGGAAAAAAAAAAATAGACGATATTTTGATTTTTTTTTTCCTCCCTTATCCAGCTGTTCGGGTGCATCTGTGCCCTCAGATTCCGGTCCTTGGCTGCTTGGTGGAACCAGATGTTTTAGACCAATTAAACATATATGACTCACTGCTGGATGGTTATTGACTTCAATCAATAAAAACAAGAGCTGAACGGTTTTAATCTGCGACGCGTACTTCAGCATTCTGCGCACCTATCGACGACTGCGAAAGCAAGTCAAAAGATGAACACGAGCGCTACAAGAAGTACCAAGTCGGCGCTTTCAGACTAACCTCTTGGAAAAGGGGATGTCCGAGGTCACTGTGATCTTGCTCTTGCTTCTCTCGATGGACACCACGCCACCGCCCAAGTTCCCGGCTTTACCGTTCACCTTGATGCGCTCCTGCAGGAACTGCTCCTACATGGACAACGAACGGGGAATAAATCAGCAGCATGCCTATAAAGGAGTACATTTGCATGCACACTGATAATCTGCTTTTTATTATGTCATTCAACAGCATGCATTCATCAAGCTTCACCGAGTGCTTTAAATGGATCAGGGTTCCAATGGATTTAGGGGTCTATCCTAGGAATACTGGGTACAATGCAGGAATACACCCTGGACAGGACAGATCATGTCAAGGCACAATTCACTCACACAAACAAAGTCAATTTGAAGTCACCAATCCACCTACTGGCATGTTTCTGTGTGGAGGGAGGAAATTGGAGAACATGTAAAACAGTAACCCGAGGTCAGGGTCGAACCACAGATCCTGGAGTTACGAGGCAGCACTGCACAGCTGTTTTAACACAGCTGGATTTTCAGAGACCTTTACGGTAAGTTTTCTTGTGTACAACCTAAAGAAACCCTAAAATAAAATAAGGCCTAATTAACAATACTAGGTGCAATTTGAATCCTTGAAGCACCATGTTCTCGCACACTTTTCTAGGTCATCCTGTAAACACGTTCTCACTTTACCGGGTCTCCCTGCAACTGCACCAGACAGATGTCTTTGCTAAATTCCACAGAGTGCATGCGCAAACGGGGCACGAATATAAAAGCTGTTTACGTTGCACGACAGATCTTCCTGTATACGTACAAAGTTGGCAGCGTCCATGATGCCATCCTCGACAGGGTGGGTGCAGTCCAGCGTGAACTTCAGAACCTGCTTCTTCTTCTTGCCACCCTTCCCTACAGGCTTCTTCTGTAAATACAAGCAGACCGAAAGACAGGTGACTAAACAGACTTGTCTTTGGATGGAGACCCGAGGAACGCTTCTGAATAGATAGGACTAGATTCAGAAATACATCACCTGTTATACAAGGGTTTTGTTTATAAGCCAATCAATTGGCTATGGACAAAATGCATCACATCCTTATAACACAGATGAAAAGTTCAACTCAATCACGTTTATCAGGGATAATAACAGGACCTACAGTTTTACTCACATCCTACATTCATGGCTATACCTCCATCATAACTAGCTAGCATGTCAATCATATTATAAGCACATTAGCCTGGCTTTAGCTTGTCAATTAACTCGCTATTACACAACAGAGCAATGTATAGAATGTAAAACCTGTCCTTCGACACCTTATCTAGTGCACTTAACCTGAGAATAATGATGTATTTGTTGTTTCAGCCTTTCATTATAACCAACAACGTGGTTTCCTAGGCCTCGTTTCAGACCCACTACAAACAAACGCTCATAAATCCGTGGATTTTGGGTAGAACCGGATTTTAATCACGTAGAATATATAGTGAGGGTTTCGAATAAAATCTGTAATGTGTTCAATGCCCAAACCAGGACGACAGGCGAGATATTCGGTCGTTTTCAGGCACCGATTAGTACTTACAAGCGGAGCCATGGCGGACTCTTTTGGCAGAAAGGGAGGAGGAAGGGCGCGCATGCGCTTTGTGCACCTGTCATTGAATCGATCACAGATCTAATCGATGAGCTCCAGGAAATGTAATCGAGTGCGCGAGGGCGATCAGGCTATTCGTGTTTGCAGAAAGACAAAAATATTCATTTACGTCTATCAAAAAACGATTTAGTTTGCCCCATTGTACAAAAGATGTAAGGAATAAATCATTCAGGGGTGTACTGTTACAGGAAATAATCAGGAATCAATGTTGGGGTGGGGTGATGATGAAGCAGGGTTCAGTTCATTAATGTTTTAGTCCTCTTATACCACAATAATTGAAAAGTTTTGCTTACTAATGAACAACTTTGTATATTTTATCAGTTTTTTTGTTACATTTAATTATAACACTGAACACACCAAAATCAAGGCTCTATACATCCATGCATTATCTATAGCGCTTTATCCGTCTGGGTCGCGGGGAAGCTGGAGCCAATCCCATCATCTTCGGGCGAGAGGCGGG
>JAQQZX010000016.1:3990517-4005313 GCA_030068355.1 Notoglanidium maculatum | reverse complement strand
ACCCGAAGATGCTGGGATTGGCTCCAGCTTCCCCGCGACCCGGACGGATAAAGCGCTATAGATAATGGATGGATGGAGGTGTGCTGTTATAGGAAAGTACTCAATGATAGCGAGTTGTGATGAAGCAGATTTACTGTTAACTTTCTATCATCCTAACGTTTATTATTTTCCGATAACAGCATGTCACAAAGTGTTTTATACAGTTTATACCATAACAATTTGCCAGCTGTGAAAAAAGACATTTTTTTAATCCATTTATAGCTGTATTCAATGTTGTGGAACATCCACAAAATAAATTATAAGCTATAAACAGTTGTAGTCTCACCTAAAAACATATAAGCGCAAAATGACAATCATTCATAAAGGAAGATGATCATTTTTATACAGATTTATAAACATAGTCCCTTGGGGGTTGTCTCTGGGCATCGATAGTTTTGAAAAAATCTAGCGGTCTTTCAGATTGCACTGAGCCACTTGATGTGGTTTGGGCGCTTTGCAAGGATGCCCCCAGGTCAGCTCCGGCTAGAGATGTTTCAGACCCAGGAGCTGCTAATGAGATTATATCTTACATTTCATATAGGAATGGGAATTCCTCAGGAAGAGTTGGGATCTGTGGCTATGGATAGAGAAGTCTAGACTGACCTTCCCAGCCTGCTGCCACCACGACCCCCGCCAGGAAAATCAGACAGAAAATGAACACAATATGAAGTGTTCCTTCAGTTTTATCTGTCCTCCTTATGAGTGCCATCAAAGCCTTTCTCTGAAATGAATTTAATATATGACTTGCTGTTGAAATGAAGTGTGAATATGCAGCACTTGCTCTCTCCTTCACATCTACAAACAGCAAAGAAGCTTCAGACATCAGCATGGGAGGCTATTCTCCTGCTCAAGGCCATGCTCAGAGAAGTGCACTCATTTGCACGCACCCTATACTCTCTACACCTCCTATTCAACAGCACGCAGGTCAGACTTCTCACCAGCAGGGGGCAGAAAGCATGCACAGATGTCTGAAGTATCCAGACATGGTGTTCATGTATAATGTTTGAGGGGGCAAACAGAATAGTCCAAAAGAAATAAGGGAAGCTAAAAGGAAGCTTAAAATTGTACTAATTGTAGATTAATCACATTTAGATTCTGTGATTCATTTAATTTCTAAATGCTTTACATTTACAGAAAAGAGGATTCTGTTAAAGGGAACCCAAAACTGCCTTAACTGATTTTCTCAGCGATTTTCTTAGAGATCTTAAGCACAAAGACACATAATATATAAGGAATAAAATATCACAGGGCTTACTGTTACAGGAAAATAATCAACAACAGTGTAGAAGTTACTGTTAGCACCATTGTACAAAGTTCAGTGTCCCAAAGTTGAAAACTTACAGCTTTACCCCTGACTATTACAAAGCACTGACACTGGAGACTCCTTCCCTAAATGCTCAGTAAACACTTCCTCACTGACAATTTCTTATCCATTTATGTGGAGTATCTGTAATACAAGTATGTGTGAATCAGCTGTTACTATAGAAACAATAAGATACAAGAATAAGCATTAATAGGAACTTTGAAGACAGAATTATTGTCCAAGCTGCTGTCATAGAAAATGTATCAACACCCTCCAACCAGTCAGAATCGAGCATTTAATTATGAAGTTCAGAGCGATGCCAGCCTGCTTCAGTGAAGTGTATTAAGTCTTAAAGTTCACTATTACTCCATACATGTTTTGACATGCTTTCGTTATAGTTCATCTATCATGCTATCTGGAGAGCTGGACGTTACGGTACAGCGGTTGTGTTCCACAGGCTTGTCATTGGACTGGGTTCCATTTCAGTGATTTCTTTAAATGAGATTTTTCAAGGCTCTGTCTTCTTTCTCACTTACTGTATTGCCTGGAAACTCACCATGGCTGTCCTCTAGGAATTTAACTAAAATCTATTTATGTCTGAATGTCTCTGAATCAATGGGATGGTTCACAGAGGTACAAATACAGATAGAAATACAAAAAGAAATACTGCACATACGCAGCCTACCTTATGGAGTCCATTCCAGGAAGTTCATCCATTGGAAGTAAAACTTCTTTCATGGGTGCCAACAATGTAGAAGGAAAATCATTCATTTAATGTTACAATATGAAGTTCTCAATATTAATGTAATAAAAATATGATTAAAGCATGTCTTTAAGATCTCTGTTTCTGGTTAAAGGGTTCCGTTAACCATTACTACAATTGGATGATTGTTTCAGTTTTATATAGTAGTTGTTATATTAAAATTCATGCAAAAATACACATGCAAGAATAACACTACCATCTTCTTGTTGCTTTTGAATACAATTCATAGTTCTTTCTATTAACTCTGTTCATTTGTGAATCTAATTAGCAAATATGTTTGAGTTTGCTAGCAAGCTCAGTGGTGAGTTTTCTCTGTCTATGGAGATTAATCTAGCTAGCTGTATAACAAAATGCTTGTGAAATACTTCGGATAACTTTATAACCTTCATTATTAATCAGAAGAAACTGACTTATCTTGGTAAGGGTCACTGTAGATAAGTTTATCATGAGAACACTGGGCATGAGGCAAAAAAAAAAAACATTAAAGCAAGAAAAAGAAACCATGCCAGCCAGTATTTTAGCTAATTAAAGGTCCTTTTCTAGTTGAAAAATACTCCCACTCAGGCTTCTGAGCAGATTATAGGATCCACCTTCCGTGTGGAAAGAGTTGAGACCTGACTGCTAATTAGTGACTCCCATAATTAGCAGGTGTTGTGAATCTGAGTTCCAGGCATTCACTAATGAGCAGTAGGTGCTCTCAGGTTAATATTCTTATTACACAAAGTTTGTAGAAGTTGATGGTTATCAGTTTTGGTTCTGAGGCTTGGACTAAAGTTTGCTGTAGGCTCGAGGATGCCTTTGAGCAGAGCCTAATGCGTGTTCCTTTACTTTGGAATCTAGGTCAATTTCATAGTTTTTAATTATTTGTTTGTTTGGCAGGGTTTATTGGCTACTCCTTGTGAATCTTGCTGTGAACATCAATGCTAAAACTGGTGAGTTCATTACAGAATTTTAATGTCCGTTAACAAAACATGATCTCTATATTAACTCCCTGCTGTGGCTCAGTTTACAGCTGTGGATCTCAATATGAACATGAACCAGGAAACCTAGTTGAGGCAGAAAGTACAAGTGTGACAAGTGAACCCCTGCTACTGGAAGTTTCCTGTAATGGTGTAAAGGGCCAAAGTCCTTGCATTGAGACAGTATCATCCGGTGGCATTAATAATCCATCTTTCCATGCTGCTAGTTACAGTGCCACTTCTGGAGTAGCCTCACCGGGATCAAGACATGATGTCATGCAACTGGGAGACACCCATGGCTTGTCAGTTTTTGCCTCGTCCTTAAACACAAGCTCTTTAGGCAGTGGTTCTAAATTTGTGGTCTGTAGTAACTAGCAAAAATGCTGAGCATGATCCTTGTACTCCTCATATTGTATCATATGGCCCAGTGTATAGACTTCAGAAACCACATGGTGCATACAGCTTCTCCTAGCTATAAGCCTTCTGTCACAAAACTGCTAACAACATCCATGTCTGTGCCAAATGGTTATAAGCCTGGGTTTTCTCAGATTAGTTATGTTGCCACACAAGCAAGAAATGCTTATAAATCTGTGGTTGCTACATATTTTTCAAGAAATAAGCCCTCACTAAGCAGCATGGTGATCTCAAGTAGCCCCATGATAACATTTATGCCAAATCACAGTTACTACCAACTTGTACAAACCATCAACAAAACCCTGAGTATTCATAAACCTGGTGCACCCATCAAGCCATTGGTGACAGTTGACCAACCTACTGCTGAAACTTCTAAGCCTTTTGAGCATAGCCAAGGAATAAATGAACAAACCCTACTTCCCAGCCTCAAGTGCCAAATAAAAGTAGATACCAGTCTCCTCAGACTGTTAATGTCAATTACTGCTCCCAAACCTCAATTGGCAAGTGAAAATCCATCAACACCACAATCAAGGACCACAGAGCCTACATTTACACAACTGGGAAATGATTCCTACAGCTCAGCAGACAAAACCTACATGCCAAAGTCTTCAAGGCGGCTCAAACCATCCATATGCAGCAAATATCCAATCCAGTACAGAGTAGCTAGCAGATTTTTCCCAAGGTGTTTTATGACTCTAGTTCTACTGCAGTACCATTTGAGTGGCCCTGTATATAGGTTTACATGACCATGACCAGTGGTTTACATGACCAGGATATATCCATGGCCTACCTGGAAGTACAGGTATCTCGCTGTACATGCCCTCTAGCAGTGCTAAGATGGAGCAAAGCAACTACATTCAACATTTCTATCAAGCTGTAGTTTCTTGTTGGTTATGGTTTTCCTTTGTCTGCAGTGGTTTCAGGTGAAATGAGGTATGGTTTTACACAGTCAGGAAATGCATATGACTCAGCTGAGCATGCAGATACCTCAAATTCCCAGCCCACTTCTAGCAGTTCCAGTTTGTCCCAAAATCCATACTTTGTAGCCAGGCAAGGTCTGAGCTCTCACTCTGTTTAAGCCAGTGCAACCCAACTACAACTCGCTTTTTCCAACAAGGTATATGCAAATGCCATTGATTCAATACTCCATTTTTTCAAAAGGATTCTGTTAAGGATTCTGATCAGCTAAACCAAATGAGGAATCAGCTGTCTGATGTGAAGGATGCAACTTCAGAAGGCTTTCAAACCTGGCATCATTATGGTTCTGTCTTGGTTTCTGATCCTGTCTAGAACAGTGATAAATGTAGGTGCCTTCAAAAACCTATTCAGTCTCGTCCATGCAAACCTAAAAATTAGTTTGATTATTTGTCGAGCCTGCCTCTGCCAGCTGAGCAAGCTGTATCCAGCAACTACAAACTGGACTGTCCGAATGGTTCAATTTGACCAATTATAACCCTATCCAAACAATAAATTTTACTACTAATGAAATCTGGGGTTCTTACAGTCCCTTTACTTGTGTCCCAAGGAGGTGTTGACCTTATGAGTTATGTTATGGACCAGACTGGCAAGGCCACTGTCATCACCACATAGTAGTCCAGAAAGTCAGCCTGTATCTTCAGAAAATTGGTATAGACCTTCACAAACCGATTCAGGGTTTGCCCTGACAGGCTCGAGGCCAGCGTTGAATTTCCAAAAGGTTTCACTTACTGGGCCACTCAAGTCTGGGCAGGGTTTATTCAGTAATATGCAGAAGGAATGATACTAATCCAATACAGTAATACTAATTGTATTAAATACCAGTTTTCTTATGGCGAGATGGTGATTGGAAAAAAGGCCCATTTCTACTTGAGCTTGTTTTGCAGTTTGATCAACATGTTTTACAAGAAAACCATGGAGCATAGTGTACTGAAATGTTCAAATAGTTCATATAATGATCTCTACCCAGAAATAGACTGGTGACTTTGTGAAGGATATGTAATGACCTCGGAACTCCTGTGTATTTCTAGCTTTTCATCTCTGCAGCAACTTATTTAACTGCCATCATGAATAAAGGTTGCCTTTATGAAAAATCTTTCCTATAAATCTGTTACCATCCCCCCCCCTTTTTTTTTTTTTTTTAATAAGCTTGGTTCAGGTATGGTTGCTACTGACAAAGTTCAATATCTTATTTTTAAAAAGAATCCATCGGTAAAAACTTTCCTACTTGCTTGAGTGTCGATTTTAAATCGGATGTAAAAGTTACAATGCCATAATGGAGTTCAGTAACTGGTGTTAAAAGGATCATTAAGTCGCCTTGGGTTTCTTCTTTGGAGAACCCCTCTGAACGGTCCTTCAGAGAAACTTAGAGAGGGAACATGGTGCGATCTCCATTTACACCTGGTTTGTGATGCTCCCAGGCTTGTGAATGCACTTCAAAATCTTTGGAAAAGTATCAGAATATTTACACCTATATAGACACAAATTTTGACCTGTTAACATGCTGTTTACTTTCCCGAGAGTTTTCATAGGCCTAATAAGTCTCCCTCTGATTTTTTTTTTTTTTTTTTTTTTTAAAGTTTTACATAAAAGTACATAGATACCAAGTGGATAGCTTCTACATGACCGCCTTGAGTTGGAACTGTAACTGGAAAAAAGTGTTCAATGAGTATTTTTTTTACTGATTGAATGTTTTATATATTCTATAGTTGTTGTCTGCTTATATTCAGATAAAATACAAGAAGTCTGATTTGACTAGTAAAAGCCATAGCTGTAACTATTCCTTGTGCCTAAATAATCACTGAGGAAATGTTGAAAATGCAGGACATGAAGATGCCAGCAGCAATATCCCAGATATTACACTGTCAATCTTGAATGTAAATTTTATGTAATATAATGTGCTAGATGTTAGCTTTGTCGAAGGGGAGCCAGGGGGATTAGGGTAATATCATTTGTATAATGAAGGTAGCCTGAGTCTGGGAGTGCTATGGATCATTCAAAACCAAAATTACAGCACTGCAACTAATTTGGCTCTTGGTGGCCAAGGTCAGCATGATGGAGGCAGGTTCTGCACATGGACATGTTCTGTGAATAAAGTGGCAGAAGGGCCAAGAGTGACTAAATGCTTTGTTATGACTCCCTTTCTCTGATACATACTTTTTATAACCATTTTCTGAGAAGCTCAAAGCAAAAATAGTGTTTGATAGGTCATCATTGGGTGGAAGCACTTTGAGGTCTGGCCAGATTTATTACGGAACAAATATATACACCACGTTTAGGAGCTAGCATTCTGATTATAATCATTGTAATGTTTGAACATTACAATCTCTTGCTTGTGCCTGGTTGGCATGGTCAGCATGTGGAACTAAGCGTACTTGCATACCAAAGAGGAGTGTTGTGGAATGGCAATGTGTGAAGTGCTAAAGCTCGTCTAGCAGCGGGCTTGCTCTATTTTAAGGCCTCTGGCAGGTGCCATAACGGTGTGTTTGTGCAATAACAGTAACCTCTCCTTGGGATTTCTCATTCTCATTCCTGGAAACCTGCAGTGTTTGTTTCACCCTATCTATTGGCATGAAGTGATGTGTACATGTAGCACGTATGCAGTTGTTGACTGATTGGGTTATAGGTAACAACACGGAATTCTTTTACCCCCTTTTCTCTGAGGATATTGGATGACGCAGGTGTCGTCAGCAACTTTCCACATCAATCATCCCCGGCTGTTCTCGGCTTTCTCAGCCTGACCATGGCAACACGCGGGCCTAGGGCACGTTCTGGTTTCTCTCACTATTTTTAACAGAATTACACAGAACTCTTCAGGATTGAGCTCTGAGCACATGGCCGACGTACAGAGAGGGCGGGATATGGGGCCAGCTTGTTTTGCCGCCTGTGACAATATCTTAAATTGGTATTGGGCAGGCGGAGGGGCCAAGGCTTACACATGACACGGGTGTGGGACATATTGTCTAGAAACTCTCAAGGAACTCAACATTTGTGTGTTTAGCCAACAGAAAAGAGTTAACAGATCTTCATTACGGTAATCCAAGTTCTGTTTTTTTTAATAAATTGATGGTTTAGAATCATACCATTTAATGAGTATCATGGTGTAATTAGCAACTTTTTATTTTACTGTGAATAGTTCTGTGGTGGCATAGTGTCCAATTTAAATGAAGTTAGTAATGTTATATAAGTTCAAGCTTCCAGGTTAATATTTCTTTAAGTTTTATGTTGGGGGGTCCTGCACAGGTCTGGAAACCTTTTCCTGCGGGAAAAATGGGATATTATTTAATTGGATATTCTGTTGTCAAGTACTGCCCAGGACCCCAAGTTTCTAAATTCATTCAGAGACAAATTTTAAACATTTCCAAGAAATTAGGCAAGGAAAGTCTAAAATGGAGTAGAAAATGACTGGTCTTTTATCAAAAGAAAAGGATGAGAACCACGTGTCAAGGATTACACAAAAACTTTAATGAGATTACTTTGCATTATCTTTATCAGCTTATTTTTATTTATTATTCACTTGTGTACATTTGGTCATAACTCTTTCTTGTAATACTTCCAAACTTTTAACAGTAGTGTGAAGCTAAGATGCAGAACATTCTTGTAGAACTAACGTAATGGCGTTACCATCAGAATGCGTTCTTGATATTATTTCGCCAGATTTCTTGAGAAACAAATAATCTAGGGTTAGTGTTAGATTAACCCTATGTAGACACCACCTATGTAGAACTATTAGTGTTATTGTTTAATATGTGCTACCAAGTGAGACACAGTGCACTACTACAAGGTACAAGAGGTGCATGTGGTACCATTTGAGTGAAATACTATGTTGTCAATTTGAGAGAGAGGGAGAGACAGACAGACAGAGAGAGAGAGAGAGAGACAGACGGAGAGAGAGAGAGAGAGGGAGAGACAGACGGAGAGGGAGAGAGACAGACAGAGTGAGAGAGGGAGAGAGAGAGGGAGAGAGACAGACAGAGAGCGGGAGAGAGGGAGAGAGACAGACAGAGAGGGAGAGACAGAGAGGGAGCGACAGACGGAGAGAGAGACAGAGAGAGACACAGAGAGAGAGAGAGGGAGAGACAGACGGAGAGTGAGAGAGGGAGAGAGACAGACAGAGAGGGAGAGAGACAGGGAGAGAGAGAGAGACAGAGAGAGAGGGAGAGACTAGTTCGTGAATGTTTTGATTTCCACTTCATTGTCTTTCTTATTAAATGATTCATGCCCTTTTAGCATGAACTGTATATAATGAGGTAATGTCCTCTCTATATCTCTGGGTAGTCTTTTTTTCTAGGCTACAGAATTCTCAGTACATGTCATCACTTTCTCCAAGTGCCATGCCTCAGGTTCCCTCTCTGAGACATAGAGCCGCTTCACAGCGTTACATCTGTACCAATGTCCTATTGGCTGAAGGTGAGGCGACGCCCTTCACTGAGCACTGTCGCAACTATGAGAACAAGTATCAAGTGAGAACCTTATCCACCACCTATGTAGAACTATTAGTGTTATTGTTTAATATGTGCTACGAAGTGAGACACAGTGCACTACTACAGGGTACAAGAGGTGCATGTGGTACCATTTGAGTGAAATACTATGTTGTCAATTTGAAAAAAATCTTTTGTACTAGACTCTCAGAAATTTGGATTTCTCAAGGTTTCTGTTGACCCTCTAAAGCTAAATCGAAAATACTAAAGAGTTCTTTGGCTTATCCACTTAGGGAACCTTTAAAGGTTCTGTGCTGAACTCTTGAACAGAGGGTTTCCATGATAGAAATCCTAGTAGGAGCAAGTTTATGGCAAAGAAAACAGTGTTGACCTTTTAAGCGTTTTACAGCACATTGAGATGTCAATAATAAACCAAAGGGGACAAAGCAACGAATGCTATAGGTTGCCAGATGGAGCCTTTTTCCCCTAATAATGTAGTTTATGATTAATGAAATACAAACAGTTCTTGCAATTGAATTACTGCATTGAACAGCCATTTGTCTGTAATCCAGCCATCCATTTTCAATGCTGCTTATTCATTGCGGGTCGTGGGGAAACTGGAGCCAATCTCAGTTGACTTTGGGCAAAAGGCAAGGTGACACCCTGGACAGGTCACCAATCTGTGTTAGCAAGGCTAACACAATGAAAGACGCACTCAATTTAACACCTATGGGCAATTTGGACTGTGGGAGGAAACCATAGCACCCAGGGGAAATCCACACCAGAGTTGAACCAGGGATCAAACCAAGAACCTTTTTGTGGTGAGGCGACAATGCTAACCACTGCACCACCATGGCACCCCATTTGTTTGTAATACTTAGACTTGGGTAAAATTATAAAATTATGACTACACATCCACATGTAGAGGTGCCAACATTTATAGTTGGGTATTTACATTAAAGCATTGCTATTGTGAAATGGGAGCCATCTAAAAACAATGCTTTTTTTTTTTTGCTTTTATAACTCAAGCAGTGGTCTGACTGACTGACCTGGCAAAAAAAAAAAGTCCACTGAAGCGAAAAGGATGTTGAACTTTAAAGACATGAATTTCCTTCTGGTAGCAGTTATTTTCACTTTACAATCATTTTATTTTATCTGAAATTTCTCTGACTGAATTTGCGAGGCAACATAAAAGTAATCGCCAGGACTATGGCAGAGCCACTAATCACTAAAGAGCACTCGCAACAAACCTTTGCCTTGTTTATTTCTTGCTAATGCTTAGCGTACATTTAGCACACTAGTAGTCTAGTCATGTTATCTACATGCACATAAACGTATACGTCATTTCTGAACCAGATTCTACAGACCGAGATTCAAAAGCTGAAGGACCAAATGCAGGCGCTGCACAGAGACCTGACCAAGCACCACTCGCTCATCAACACAGAGTCCATGGAGGAGATCCTGAAGAGAGCGGTGCACATTGATGAACAGATCGCAGCACAGTATTCTGCTATGCAGAACTTGAGGACCATGTTTGAGGAGGTGAGGATGAAGGATATCATCATGGAGCAGTCCCAATTACTGCTATTAGTGAGCAGAAACACAGAAAGGAAAAGACCACCATGCACATACCTATTTGTGGTTTCACTCAGCTAGTTAAAATAGAGACAACGTGTAATCTTGAAGGTCCAGGAAGATGGTTCCACTCAACGGAGGGTCTTCAAAAGTTCTGAATATTGGGTACAATCTTAAAGACATTATAATCATGCCTTATTTGGGAATTTACCACAAGAGTACCCCCAGTGATGAGTGGAAAAATGAAAACACCATTTGTGTTTACAAACTCCAGAAGTCTGGAGGAACTTTTCCTAAATCTTTCACTACATCTCCGTATTTATGTACTGTATGTTCTTTCATAGGCCTGTGAGGAGACGTTCCAGAGAGTCACAAATGAGCAAGAGATCTATGAAGGTAAAGTATTTTTCAGCTGTTCCTGGAAATCTGGATGTTCCTCAATGCATCTTATGAAGCACATACTTGTTTCCTAATCTTAGCACAGCTCCATGATCTTCTCCAGCTAAAGCAGGAAAACTCCTACTTGATGACTATCGCACGTCAGATTGGACTGTACATATTGTCTATAGCAAAGGTCAAGGAGCGCCTTGACCCCAGGTAGCCAACCTTCCCATCATTGAAATCATAGTAAGAAATCAGTCACTGACATGCATTCTTATTTTAGGTTCCAGGAGCCAAGAGAACCTGAAGATGTCCGCACAGAGGCCATGTTGAAGATCTATCAAGATGGTACAGTGACCAGTGAATCACAGCACAAGTGAGCTTATAAGCTGCTAAAGGTTTATAAATGTTAATACACCGAATTCTCAGGATTGCAGATCAGACATAATCGACTAATATTCAAGGCTTGGTTTGAGATTTACTATTTTATTTCCATCCATAATTTGAAAGTTAGATCTATGATGAACATGTTCAAAGCTTGTGATGCATCCGAGAGAGGTGCCTATACTTATAGAAATGTGACCATTCTATAAATACAACACTATCTGTACACAAAAAAGGGAAGAAAAACAATGCTTTTATAACTTTCACTGGTCAATGCTGGTTGTCTGGAGAAAAAATGCATAGGATTCTGGTGGATTATCTTAATATTTGATTGCAACAACCACTCAATATGACATTGTTGGTTCAGAAATTATAGCAAAATTTCCAATCATTCCATCTTATATATCTTATGCAAGTGCAAAATAAGCGTTTGTTTGCTGCCGGATTGTTTCTCTCAAATGGACTTTGCTGTTCTGATTATTTTACAGGTTTACGTTATTCGGAACAACTTTGTGTTTCCATGTCGGAAATTTTGTATGTTTCCTTTTGCATGTTTCTTTAACACCAAATACCGTTAGTTAATAATCTCCAAAATATGATTTTTTTTTTTTCCCCAAAATTCCTTGGCTGCAAACTGGCTTTAATAATTAATCTTGTCAATACATGTCTATTGCAATAAAATTCAACATTACCAAATTCAAATGTCTGTTCATGAACTAATCACAGTAGAAAACAAAATAAAGAATAAGTATAGCTACAGTTTAGTTAGTACATCATAACCCGCATCCTTTATATAAACGTACCGATGCTAAAAACCAACCACTGATCATTTGACTTGGGTTCTTTCCCACCAGTACTGATGAGAGCTCTTTCACAGTCTACAGCTGGGATTCACACAGAAATAAGAAAGCTGGAATCTTACAGCATGAGGCACCAAAAACCTCTGACCACCGCTGGCAAAGCAATCGCAAATATTTCTGAGACACTGCTACGCAAAGAGCTGCCATTCTAACACCACCGCTTCAACCAACAATGGAAAAGACCTTCATAATAACCCTAATGTCCAGCTTGATACTGGATGACTTTGGATTGGAAGGGAATGTGGACACACTGCTGTAAAATGTAGAGAGAATTTTATTTGCCAGTAAAGTACTATTAGTGTACAATACTGGAGTTGTATTGTAATTTTACAGTTGTACAATACTCTGTGAAATCTGTGGTAAATTTGAATGGCTAATTAAAATTTTTAATTGGTCAATTTATAGTCTGTTACTGTATAATCACAGTGCTGGCTGATACTGAAATGACCGTTCATTTACTCTAAATTGTACAGTACACTCGTATACATTGCATGTTATTTACATTTATGAGCTACTGTGAAAGTTTTCTTCCTGTTGGGGGGGATAAGGTCATGAAATGAAACTTCCTACTGTATTTTGAATAATGTGATGGATAAAATGAGTATACTGCTTTGTGTACTTTGTGTTTTTCGAAATAAAAAATGTTAGATGAAACGTATTTATTCTTTTAATACTTTGTAAAAAACAAATAAAAATTCAATGCTCAGAGTCAGATATCTCTAAAATGATTTAGACTAGACTTTAGACTAACTTTGCTTAAAGTTTCTTAAGTAAAATGAATTCAAGAACCTTTAGAATTTTTTTGTTGTTTTTTTTTTTAGCTAGAACTTTAAATTGAATAAATTGTGAATCAAGTGCTTTATTTATTAATTTTTTTTTTATTTATTAAATTTAAATAGAGTTTTATGTAGGGAACATACTGTCTTGACAGCTTATAAAACTTTATAACTAGCAATTTAAATGTCTAGTTATGAAACTGATATGATGATCTATTAGACATGGACGTTTTTTATACAACTACATTTCATTTCGGACATTTTTAAAGAAAAGATGCTTCACTTCATGTCTCACAAATGTGAGAGTTATGCTCAAAAAGGAGATGTTGGGCGGGAAAACAGTATAAATAAAAGAAATAATTAGATGCCCTTAAGTTGTCGGTTTTATTTCTGTGCCTGGAGAGGAAAGGTGAGGTTACTTTGGGATACAGGGACATATCTTCAGTGAGTTATCTGTATGGCTGTATGTGCTGAATGGTTCCTGAAAGAAGAACTCTCATAAAATCCTGTCCTGATCATGGCTGTCATCGCCCTCTCGGAGTACGGCCAAAAGTAAAAAGGCTATAACTCTGACGGCTGAGCTGTCAGCACCGCAGCAGATGCACGCACCGCCGCATCAGACAAGCACATAAACTAAAAAAGAGACAAGGGGCAGGAACGATGTGGAGAGAGAGAGAACGTAACTATCCAGACATTAATCAGGATAAACTGAATGTATTAAATCTGCCGTTCAGTTCACACAGTGGTACAAATTAATTTCACTCAGGAAATTATTTCACTTTTCCTTTAACAAAAGTATTTTCTATTGCATGTGACAAAATTGTGCTCACTTCCCTTCTCTCTCTCTCTCTCTCTCTCTCTATATATATATATATATATATGACATTTCAAGACTTGATACAGTTCAACTAGTCAATTCCAGAAAATATTGGCACCCCCAGGGAAACAAGCCAAAAAAAAAAAAAAAAAAAGAGTGACCACAATCTCAATAATCTTAAAAATCCATAATCTTCCACACTAAGCTCTCCATCATCAGATTTCCAGGATATGGGAAAATAAATTATTTAAATAACAAGCAGCTTTTATTGATTCATTATATGCAATTACGGCAAGTAACTCGGGAGGCAAATGAGCTGTTGATTTGCAGTGAGTGCACCGATCGGCCCATAAATCATCCTGAAGCAGGTGACGTGACGCCCGATGAAGGATTATAAACTCCCTGTGCAACACTCAACCCCCTTCTCCAATCATCTCACAAGTTCAGCAACAGAAAACCATTTCTCTTTGTCTCCTCTACAGCTCCTGTATATCAGTTCATGTCACTGGCTGCATGTTGTGATCCGTGGGAAGAAATCGGGGCAGAGCTTCACGCTTTCTCTCTCTCTCACACACACACACTTTTCATAATGTACGCATATAGTATTTGACCAATTATTCAGTGTAGTCAGGCGTTGCGTTGTGCAACTTAGCTGTACGTAATAGATGAGACTGTGTTTTAAGTAAGGCATAAAACTCTTAGGGGAATATTTTTATAGAGAAATAATACGCAGCAGACCACCCTGAATTTGATTATTTCCCAATAATTATTCCATTTATACCCTAGCAATTTGCCAACAATTGCAATTACGGAATGACACATCATACTTTTTTGCATATTTGATGTTACATTAAATGTTGTTGAACCTCCTGTGATCATTTAAGGAATGACTGAAAAATATGATTTAATTCATACATAAATTCATGTTTGGCTTCAACAGCTGCATTTTAACAGTCATTTTAAATTTTCTCTTGCTGCACATCTGTACCTTCATGCAATTACTGAATCAGCCGAAATGGCAACAGTGCAAAAAAAAAGGTGGAACAGGGCAACGAAAGACTGAGAAAATTGTGGAATACTCAAAAAAACACCTGTATGGAACATCCATCCATCCATTATCTATAGCGCT
>JAQQZX010000016.1:3932116-3970061 GCA_030068355.1 Notoglanidium maculatum | reverse complement strand
GCCATACGTGTTGCTTCATAGTTTTGATGTATTCAGTAATGTTTTACAACGTAGAAAGCAAAAAAATTAAAGAAAAACCTATGAAAAAGAGTAGGTGTGTCCAAACTTTGACTGGAAGTATATATACACACACACTTGTTTATTTTTCTATTATTGTGACCTATTGGGACCTTCTATTGACATAATTATTAGCACTAATGCAGATAAATAATGTTTACAATTATATTATTGTAAATAATGCCTACATCTAAACCTAAACCTAACCTTGTCGTTAACTGTAAGGAAACTTTTGACAGTTTTTGTAAAATAAATAAATAAATATTAATAGTAATAATAAACATAAAGTGCTCAAAACAATAAAAACAAAGATGTCCAAAAAAAAGGTCAACACTGTCAGCTATTCCAATCCTTGTGGGGACACTAAACAACTACTAAAGAAGCTTGAATAAATCAAAATAAATCAAATTACATCTCAGTAATAAATAATGACCTACTTTTCACTTTACCAAACAGACAGTTTCATACGTTCCGACAAACTTATTAGCGTGCGCGCGACAAAAACCCAACAGCTCGCGAGAAAAAGTGATTTTTAAAAAATGATAAAATAATTAAAATTACCTTCAGGTTTATAGCCGGAATTTCCATTTTAAACGTCTGAATTCTAGCGACGCAGCATCCACTTCAGGTTGATGTGAAAAAGTGAACTCTTCAGGCTTTAAAAGTTTGTTATGGTGCAGAAGAAGGAGCTGCGCGAGGACCCTCGGAGGCGGAAAACAATCGGAACCGGCGGAAAACAATCCCCACGTGACAGAGGTATGACTGTGATCACGTGACTCTGAATGGCTCCGTGGGAGACTGTTCTGTTTGAATGGAGTCCTACCGGAGAAGTGGCTCTGTGCCCTGAACAAACATCTGTTTTGTGAAAACGATTGGTTTCATAACAATTAGACTACTTCTGTGTTGATTTTTAACGTCTTATCCATAAATTAGCAAGCTATGACAATAGTTGCTAAGATCTAAAATGAAATAATGATCGTTTTGTGTGACAAGTGACAATTGGAGGTGTTGCGACAGATGGAACCCATTTACGGCTGTTCTATACTGTGGCGCTTACAACATACGCACAAAATTGTAACCTAATAAACATACACATTTACAGTATATTCCATTACGTGTCAGTTCTTCGATTCTATTATGACGCCAACTAACCAATAAGCTAGGTAGCTATAAAGTATATTCTAGGTATTGTCCTATTCAGTGGCAGTCCTGGGTAAAGTACAATATTAAAAGTATGAAAAGTACAATAAGTGAAAATAAACACAAACACAACATAGCGCCCCCTTTCCCCCACTGTCCTATTAACATTAGCATGCTCAGCCGCGCGTCCATTACTGCGAGCGTTTTTCACAAGTAGTTATTTGCGTACGGTAGATGTTATTGAATGCACTGTTAGCGAATAGCGTTTTAAAGATGGCGGCCAGGAGTGTGCTTATTACTTTACTGTTACAAGATTTCACCGAACACGTGTTGTAAACCAAATTGTTTACAATGTTGCGGGGCTTAGCCTCGACTGTCAACAGTTATAAAACTGAACACTTCTTTGAGATAAACCAATATGTATGGTTACCATTTTGCTATGTCATTATTACTTGACATACAAAACTATTCTGCAAGAATAAAAAGATGTTATTTTTCGACATTTTCCAACAACTAGTAAAAGTTCAACGCTATTTGAATTTCCATACATGTCCGCCATTTTGATTTGCTCTGTGAGCTATGTCTGAAGAACGTTTGCGATTGACCAAAACGTTCGCGACAGCCTTGGCGTTCGATGGGGCAAACTCACGCTTAGTTCGTGAATGTTTGGGAATATTTGCATTATATGTACCACAAGAACAAATGTCATAAGCGTTAGAAGAATGTTGGGTGATCTCAGAGAACTGATACCCTTGGCTCACAGTTATACACATGAACCAAGCTAAAGCTAGTTAGCCGTTACATTTTCATCAATGGGAAAACTGCTAAGATTGCCATCTCCTCCTTTCAAGAACACCTCTGACTCTATTCCCTAGTCATTATTCCCTGCTCCCTACTCCCTATTCCCTACTCTCTATTCTCTACTCCATATTCCTTATTCCCTTCTCGCTACTCCCATTCTCTTCTCCCTATTCCCTATTCTTTTCTCCCAACTTCCTATTCCCTATTTCATATTCACTACTCCATATTCTCTACAACCCAAAAGACTGCACAAAGGACAGTGGTCAATGTTATGAAAAATTTCATAGCCAAAAATGTAAAAAAAAAAAAAGATGTCTGTCAGCAGAGTGCTCTGTAGAAATGAAGTTCAGCATAAAATAAAGAAATTGTGGTTTTAACATGGTTTTCTTATCTTATCGTATCTGTTTTGTTTGTTTGTTTCTTTGTTCATTCATTTATTAAAGACAGATACATAAGTAAATCTCTAACCCTTAATTGATTGATACATGAGTCATGAATCCCAAACCCTACAAAAAGTGTTTCCTATTCAGAAAAGGTCCCAAATAGAACCATTTAGGAATCTAGAGCCCTTAATTATTCAAAGAACCCATGAAGGAATCGTCTTCCATCCATCCATCCATCCATCCATGATCTATACCGCTTTATCCATCTGGGTCGCGGGGAAGGAATCATGTTTATATTTATAGTTCTTTATACGGTCCGTTGCCTTATGCTTATTGTGTGTGTGTGAGTGTGTGTGTGTGTGTGTGTGTGTGTGTGTGAGTGTGGTGTCCCAGTGTTTGGGGAATTTCAGTCCATATTTGAGAAGATCATCTTTAAAGGTGGGAATTGGGTGTCTGTACTGAAGTCTGCTGAATTGCATCATACTTGACATTTTATATTACATCCCTGGATCCCTGGAACACAAATGACTCGTCCTGTGTGAAATATCAAGCATGACAACTTAATTTCTGCAGCGCATTGTATCAGAGCTGAGTTATTGGAAATGGCTGGAGCACAAGGGAGCACAAAGGCCCAGCTGGGTCAGAGCAAACCCAGGCAAATTCCCTATATATTGTCATATACATGATAACAATGTATATCTTTATTTAATAAATGATTTAATACCAGCACAAAATTAATTAAAATCACAGCAAGGACTTGAAATGTAAAGAAGGATCACACAGCGTATTCAATGAGCCACCTGCGCTGTGTCCGTTCAGTGACAGCTCTGATTGGATGAGCCACACATGGGTTTGTTAGCTCTGCAGGACATAAAGACAAATTTGGTGGGTTTGTCTCACACCCCGCTGTGTGGCACACGACTGGCAGATGGTGACCTTTGACCTCTTGTCACCCCTGGCTAAGTAATCTCATCCCCAGTGGATACAGTCTGTCCGATGTGTTTTGTCATGTTCTATTTTGTCAAAGCGATGGACGGTGAAGTCAGGGTGAGTTGAATAATCAGTTTAAAGGGGGATGAAAAACCATCAAAAAAACCTTGTAAAACTGTCATGCATTTATTATTATAAAAAATATTTATTTTATTCCACTACCCAAGGATTAATATGTAGGATTTCTAACATTATTTTTAAAAAGACAAAGTATAAAGAATTGATTTGAGCTTATAATCTTGTGGAATGCCCTAATATTTAATTCTATGTCATTTACTTTCTGGATAGGGACATTTTTTACACCACTTCCAGACTAAAATAAACGTCAGCTTAATGTATTAAATATTACTGAATTTTTTTTAAGTGGGTTTTTTTCCTCAAAGAAATTGTCAGATCTTTCACAGAAGTACATTTACTTCATTACTAGGCTTAAGTTTCACTTTAGACGAATTAGTACCCGAAACAATGAATACTTGTCCTCGCAAAAGCAATTACCTTTATCTCATTCGTTCTTTTTATTTCTTACAACATTTAGATATTCAAAGTCCTCATTACTAATCCCCAAAAAATGAAAGATTCAATCAAATCACACTGCTGTACATTTTACCTTTAGCTACTAATTTATTTGACAGTTTTTCATTTTTTAAGAGCACTATAAAAATAAAATTGAGTTAAACTGGCAACCCTTATATGACAGCTAACAACCATGGAGGATGTGGGGTGACACGTGCTTCCTCCGGGACCTGTGAAGCCATCTTTCTGAACGGATGTTCAGGCTGCATCACAGTGCAGCATAACACACACAGAGCTAAGCGCCTTCCGCCCTGTTCCACATACACACAGATGACCATGATTGGCTAGTTCACCAGAGGGTATGCGCCTCCCAGCAAGACAGCACAGCCAATTTTTCTCCCTTAAAGTGGCTTTCCCTTCCCACCTTTCCCAGAATCCAATGTGTTGTTTTTGCTTTGAAAGCACGTGACTACGTCCTGCTAGCGCTCTGTGCAGTAAGGACTCCACAAACTCACTGTTAGTGATCCAAAATCAAAACTTTTTCTTCATTCACGTGTCATACATGGAAGCTTTGAACAAAATATCCCTTATCTTTTCTTTCCTCAAGGCTGCCCGCGAGACGGCTGAGTCCATTATACACGGAAAAACAATACAAAAACGGAACGGATCGGTCGAAAGAATTTAAAATATAGATACTTTGAAAAAAATATCTTCATTTTCACATTACAATTTAAGATTTATGGTCTAGGATGCTGCCAGCCAGCCCTTTTAACCTCAAGCTACATGCATCATTAAAATTCAAACTCATTATCTCTAGACGATACGTCCAAAACTTTTCTATTGTGGCATTCACGTTCCTTAGTCACAATAATTTAAATTAGGATGTTGGTAGATATTGATTTGATTTTATACTGATAGCTCCAGGCCTAAAATCTGATTCTTAAAAGGCGTGAGATTTCTCATGTGGTTCTTAACTTCTAACCTAGTTTTAAACCTATTAGAAATGTTTTTAGTAAATGACATCCACAATGTCATTGTTCCAGAAAGTCCTTCTCTTCTTCTTCTTCTTTTTTTTTTTTTTTTTTTAAATCTCATGCTTTATGGTGTGTTTTACAGTCAAAGCAGGTCCCAGGGGAACCCAGTGTGTGTGTGTGTGTGATCTATCACTGTTCTGGCATGTCTCCAGCACTAGGCACAATGCAGCATGGACTGGAGAGATTAAAAATGCATCAGAAACCAAAGCATAAGAACAGTTCAGCGTCTGTGTTATTAGATAAGCCTATAAGTCTAAAAGAATGTGTGTATCATAGATATGGTTGTCTTTTTTTGTGGAAATATTGACAAGGGCACAAGCTAATATTGTTCTTGTAAACACTTAGAGGTATCGATCGCACTGGGTTAGTGCTCGGCTTAGCGAGAGAGTGAGAGAATGAGAAAGATGAGCTCTGAGTGAGATTTATGTGCCCAGGATGAATGCGGGTTGGAAAAGTGTGTGTGTGTGTGTGTGTTAGAGAGAGATAGAGTCTGATAGAGACACATAGAAAGTAAAAAAAAATGACCTAATTCTTACCTACAAGGTTGTAATGAAAGTTTTACGTGTGGGGAAAATGGGGACGATTTAAAGAGCACTACAAAGACTGTGAAATTTATTTTGGTGGAATTTGAATTTCAAGCTTCTTTAGACAAGAATAAGAGACACATTTTTATTAATTTAACAGAATAAACAATGACTTAAAATGCAACACAATACACACAAAGAAAAGCACTTCCTCTGGTACAATGGGCTTGTCACATGGAGATCCTATAAAACGGCAAGCAGTAGTTTTAAATATGTTTGCAGTTGAGAAAAAAAGGACATTTTAGCACCCATCCAATTTTGCAGTGACTCATCACAGAGCTCTAAAATGACAAAGTTTGCATCCCAGACCACTTCCAAATGTCTAGATGCCTTTGACCCCGTTCACACCTGTGCTCGGCGCTGTCCACGCGAGAGCCGATCACTCAAGATGCATATTAATGCCAGGTGTAAATCGGGCCTAAGACTTCATTTTTAACTGAATGTCATGATTATAAACAGATTTTTCCAGTGTTCAGTATTTTCAGTTTTTTAAAACTTTTAAATGAAAAAAAATTTGGAATGATTTCTAAATATGACTCTTACAGAACAATTAACTTCCATAATGTAGACTTTTTTTCAATGAATTTTCACATTTTTTCCACAACCACACCATCTCTTCTTTATCATAAAACAGCTAACAACCACGCTTCGCCTGAGACACATGAAGCTAGCCAAGCGTATCTTTTCAAATCAGCGGGTCATGCTACATCACAGGGCCACATAACACACTCAGAGGAAAACGCTATCTACCCTCTTCCATACACATGAGGTCATGGACACTCACATTTGGCTAGAGAGTGAAGGCCCCTCCCACCTCAAAAAAAAAAAAAAAATCAAGGATTGTCAAGATTCAAAGTTGTGACCACCCAACAATAGAGCAAATATTTTTCTGTTGCTCCACTGAGGAGTCACCAAAGTGGTGTGTTTGTGTTAGAATTTGTCCTAGTACATCTCTCGCTTGTCTGTTAATTACGCAGCCTGTGTCCTAGGGTATTCTTCAGTACATTGGTTTTCCCTGATGGGTACCCTAAATACCACTCACATTCAGTACGTTTACATGCACACTGATATTCCACCATTATTCCCAATATGACAATATTTGGAATTTGATATGGGTCATGTATTCCGAATTTGGCTTTGTTCCGAATTTAGCATTTAAGACATGTGGGATATGCTGATATTTTGCATCCTTTGGACATGTATACAGTGCATTCGGACTATGTGTCATTTGGGGTTTTAATGGCAGTTTGTGACACACCCCCGTGCATATGTGGTTTTATTCCAGGTTCTCCAATTTGTTTCCACCTCCCAAACACATGCCCCGTAGTTGAATTGATTATGCTAATTTGCTCCTAATAGTGAATGAGTGTGTGAAAGTGTGTGTGTGTGTGTGTGTGTGTTTAAAGATTCTTGGTTCTTGAAAATATATTAAGCAATTTATTATTCTATGTATTTTAATCAAGAGTTATATGTCCATGCACAAAAAAGGAAAACCAGTTTGTTATTAATTGCATTTGTTTAATTGGGACACAGAAGTCAGGAAAAAAAAACTCCCACAAAATACACTTGGGCTGTATTCAATGGACCAAATAAAGTCCAGATGGTCACCACAAGCTCTGCTAAAAAAAATGCTTAAAAATAAAGGAAATCAAACCACTGCAAAAAAGAAAAAATATCAATCTATTCTTCCATACGTCTTTCTTTTTTTCCTACAATGCAATAAATTTAACAAGCCGAAAGAAGATCAATTGCTGTCATGTTTCTTATTATGACATTACAGAATAATGTTTTTAAATTTTTGCTTTTTGAGTCAGTAATGTATTTCCTAAAAAAAAAAGAAAAAAAAAATCTAAAATTTCCTGCTAATGAAATCAATTAAAATGTTTACAAAAGGTTGAATCACCATTGAATCAATTATGAAGAATATTACATAATTTGGCCTGTACCATTGTTTACATTGTAATGAACTCAAGAAATAGGTGCAGATTGTGAGATAAATCTCACAAAGCAAACCAAAAACAAATCCACCACACCACTGCAATATAATAATTACAGCAAAGTCTTGGAAAAACAAAAAACAAAAAAACCTTCCTGTCCAGTTGAGACACAAAATCATATATACAGTGCGAGTGACATTGGTACACAGTGCACTTTAACACACAGGCGAGTTGGTCAGATTTTTTTTTTTTTTTTTTGACTCGCTAAACTTTTCAATTCATGTTTAGTCCATCTGAAGTCTTTAGAAGGAGGTACAGGGTTGTAGGGTCATGATGAGTGTTTCATTCTTCACCTCTTTCCGTCCGTCTCCCTCATCAGATCGTGATGAAGGCTCCTTGGTCGCTGTTGGCCGATTCGGGTTCCACGCAGCGGCCGCGTCTCCTGGTCACCCTTCGCTTGCGGTGGAATTTGGCGTAGCACCGGAGACCTTCACGTGTGACAAAGTCATCAGATTAAATCTCAGATATTAAAAACAGCCACACTGTTTATATCTTTGACTTAATAAATGTCTCTAAAAGCTACATATCCCAGCAGTTCACATGCCCAACAAAATCAGTGACATTTGAGGTGGGAAAATAGTGATATTCTGAGCGAAGACTCACACGAACCGACCAATTGAGATTTGTTGCTTTATCATATAAAATGTAATTTTAATATCTGTCATTTTGTCACATTGCTGCTGTTGCTGAAATCATGTCTCAGTGTCACGCAGGTGCTAGTGACACCCTCATGTATGCATTTTGAACCAAACTTTTTTATTCTTTCTTGTACTTTCATACTAAAAGATCTGGAAGCTGTACTACTTTAAATGATATTTCGACCATTCTGCCGGTCCTTTTTACCTAATCATGTTTCATTTTCAACTAAATAGCAAGAACACTCCCAGTTCTGGCTCTTAGATTAATTGGAGTCGACTGGAGTCGACTCTTTCTGGCTCCCAAATGGCTAAATTTTTTATAAATAGACATGGTTTTCAAATAAATAATGTGTATATATATATATATATATATATATATATATATATAAACATGGCTGACGCTGATGCTGCTGTTCGGACAGACAAAAAAAACTAACGTTATTTGGTTTATTATTGATGAAAGCAACATCAAACATCACCACGGTTACTGATGATTCACAGTAGCAAACAGCTCAGATGTTTCCATGGCAGCATTTTGATTCAATTACACTACAAGCGTCATGCTAAAAGTTCCCGTTCGACGAGTTGATTCGTTCATGAAGGACTCATTACTACACCCACCTTCTTCACACATGCAGTCATCATAGCACTTGTTGTTCAGACCACGGTTATGTGGTTTGCACTCGTGATGTCTGAGGTCACAGCAGGACCCTAAAATTCATGAAAGAGCGCTTTAGAAACCGAACGCTTGGTCTGTTCAAGCTTCTGTGTAATTAATCTTACTGCTGATTGGTTGCTTTGTGGGTGCACTGACCGGGCAGGCAGTCGAGATGATGGTCACATGGTTCAACGTCATCTGCGTTTACGGTGGCGTTGCCATTGCTCATGTTCTTGCTGCGCCGCTTGTCTTTGTAGAAAAAGATCAAGAACAGAAGAACAATAAAATGGCACCATGTTCTTACTGCAGCATGATGTTTCACAAATCAATAACAACATTATAAAAGATGATCGTGTGTCTGCTTTCATGCTGCTGACAGTCGCATTGACCTGTGCTAATTAAAACATTTTTATTGACTTCTTCACGCAAGCATGGCGCTCAAGAAATCGAGAAGATTGGATTATTAAAGGGCCCATCAACCTATTTTTACATAATTAACTTTACACGATTAGCTATCGCTTCTGCGGCGAGCTCAGTATCGACTGAGGAGGTCTTTCTCGCTCACTCAGCATCTTTTCCCCGTGAGTGTCTGTGGGAAAAAATGCATCTAGCTAGCCTTTTTAGCATTGTATATATACCTGTTCTACTGAAGTATGGTGAAAAATTCTCCGACACCCTCCTGGTTCTGATCAGCTGTAAAAAATGAGTTATTATAGCAATTAACTGAATGATTGCTGTGAATCTCTATCTCTTAAATGTACCTAATCAAGCAACAGATTTTTAAACATTTAAATCCATTTATCAAAAACGTTTTAAACACATTTAAATCCTCTCTGTCAGATTAGTTAGCTAGCTGGTATGTTTTAGAGTGGATTTGACTTAAAATCTTCTCAAACCCTGTTGGGTTAGCTCATCTTACCTACTTACTCTCGATTTACCTAAATATTCAAGGAAATCCTTCTAGCTCTGCTCATGTATATGAGCCAACTAATTTTAGTCATGAAGAAAATTCAAAACATGAGTAAATATGACAAATATCAAAATAGAAATCCTGTTAGGTCAGCCTGCCAGCTTAAGCAGTTAAAAAAAATATATCATCATAGAAATTAGAAGTCAGGTTATCATATACATATATTATATAGAGGATACATTTTGCAGATTATGAATATTTATAAATATGAAATAAAATCCTGTCAGGTTAGCTTATGTTAGCTATTTGGAAATTTTAGTAATGAACATTATCAACGTTTACAAATGTGACTAAAAATCCTCTCAGATGTGGTTCACATTAGCGAGCTGGCTAGCATTAGCAGTGAAGATGAAAGGTTCGAAAACAGTGTCGTACCTTTTTTCTTGTTGGAAGGCCAGCTGTCCTCAGGCCTCATGTCCTCGTAGTCTGTCCAGTCAAAAAGTGCCATATCTAAAGTAGGCAAGACTTCACCTTGTGCTTTTCCTCGACCTGCCTTCTATATGCAAAGATAGACACACACACACACACACAGCCAGAGGTTACTTTATTATATACCGTAATATTATTGTCTCATTCCATGCACGATGGTATGACAAACTGCAAGTCATATCTTTCCATTTCATCATATAACATTGAGGTGCATCTGGAATCACGCGTCCTCTCTCTATAACGAAGTGTTAATTGAGCATGTTCAGTTTTGTTCCTGAGAGGCAAAACCTGATTTGCTACAGAGTCGTGAAAACCCGGCTTCTTTTTAAGTGTCAGAGCTGCCACAGGCGTTCACATCTCCCTTTCTCCCTAAAAAAAAGAAATCTGTCTATGTGCCATAAAAAGCTGTTTTTTAAAAATCTGAAATTGTTTTAAAATCTGAAGGCACTTTGTCAGTCATTTCTTCAGGGGTTTTAATGGGTATTCCTGTTTTATAACACCGGAGTTCAGATGCAGAGGCTGTTTACGCCTTTTCCTTTAATGTAGCTGAAAGACAGGTGCAAAGTCTCACACACACACCTGTTTTGTATGCACTTTATTTTTAATGAAAATGAAAAAATCCTCTAAGAAATCCTATCAAGTTAGCTTATGCTAATGTTAGCTAGTTGGCTAACATTAGCAGTATTCAACACGAGTTAAAAATCCTCTCAGTAATGCGGTCATAATAGCTCCTACTAGCTAGCTGGCTAGTTTCAGTAGTGAATATTTTGAAAAGAAAAATTCTCACAGAAATCCTGTTACATTCACTCACAGCAATTAACCGGGCAATTTAAACACTGAAGATTATGACCATTTACGAACATGACAGAATTGTTGCTCATGATAGCTAACAGGCTCATTTTAGCAAAAATATATTTGTGAACATTTACGATTTATAACTTAGAATCCAGTCAGAAATGCTGTCATATAGCTCATGTTAGCCAGCTGGCTAATATTGACAGCAAAGACCAATATGAATATGAATGAAAATTTCTCACAGAAATTTTCTTTTTTAAATTTTTTTAAAGGCACGCCCGCCCTGAGCTGCTCTTATTTCCACATATGGACTCAAAGACATATCCACATTTATTTGAACACATGAAATCATAGTCTGTGGTTTGAACTCCCGAGCTATAACAAATACATTTTTATCAAACCAATAATAAAAACGTAATATTGACGTTATTAACTTCTCTTGAATACGGGTTGTGATTACATAGCTGGTGTTTGGGTGCATAGCTTTGTCAATATGTTCTCCATACCGCTTATAAAACTGTTGGGGGCGGGGCTAAACATGAGTTTAATTGTAAATATATACTGTACCTCCTGTACAGCTTGGGACAATTTATTATTCTATATAAAATGCATTTCATATTGTAGAACTGTATGTTCAGGAAGACTTTAAAACCACTAGCAATCCAGACAAGTTTAATTAATTACAGGGAGCGGTGTTGCTCTGGGCTCTTAATCGGTATGGTGGCGCAGATCGAAGCTAAATTAAGACTGCAAATTTGAGGCACTGAATCCATATCTATATGAACATATCAGTTCTAACCCTAACCTTCTAGCTCTAACCTTCTGAGAGGAAAATACAAAGACATATTAACAACTGTTTTTAAACTTGACTGCTAAAATTGGCCAGCTATCAAAAACAACCTAGACTGACAGGACTTTTCATTTTTATATCCGTATATTAACAATCTTCGTTGGTAAAATTAGCTAGCTAGCTAACCTTGATGAGCTAAGCCAGCAGAATTCAAAACGATTTTATAGACAGACATATTCATAAATATGTCTAACCTCCACTAAATAATCAGCTAGCTATGGTAGCTGACCTGCAGAGATTTCTGAGAGGATTTTAGTTTATATTCACAAAGATAGCCAGCTAGCGAACCTGACAGGATTTCTGAGAGCATTATATAGTGATTTTGTTTTTTTTGTTTTTTTAAATAACGCAGTCGTGATGTGTGGCTCTGATTGTGAATTTTGTTTAAGATGCTTTCTAAAGCACATTCACAGAAAAATAAAAGCAGCAGAAAAGAGGCTAATGTGAATAAACAGCATTTAGCTACTATCGATATAGACAGATAATTAAAAAAAAAAAAAAAAATACGGAACTATTTTTTTTTTTTTCAGAACGAAAATGATGCAAATGTAAGATTTTCTAAATGGTCTTACTGGTAAAATGCAATTCAGCTTCCCACTGCAGGCACCTTGTCCTGTCAGTCTCCTAGCTTGCTAGCATAGCAGTTAACATGTACTCATCATG
Organism: Notoglanidium maculatum; assembly: GCA_030068355.1. NCBI lineage: Eukaryota > Metazoa > Chordata > Actinopteri > Siluriformes > Auchenoglanididae > Notoglanidium > Notoglanidium maculatum. The sequence goes on along the minus strand of JAQQZX010000016.1, from coordinate 3,957,559 downwards.
GAGGAGAAAAATTAACTCTTGCATTAAAAGTTACTCTTGAATTTTACAAAAAATAAAAAAGCTGTGAAAAGACAAATTGCTTAATTTCAATGAGATAAACGGTTGCCCTGAGACGTTAACTGTGAGAACAGCAAGACAGTAATATATCATTTAAAAAAAATCTAAAATCTTTTTTTTCTTCTGATTGCCGTAATGAGTGCGTCATCCTCACCCTAGTGTTGCATGTAGAAAGGAAGCTAAACGTGCAATAGTAACCAAACATGAGCTTGATTTTGGATACACAAATGACAACAAGCTTAATTGGGGAAAACGACAGGAAGCACACGCTTGACAACAAGCCAGTGGAGGAGAAAAGAGAACAGATGGTTATGAAGAGGAGGAGGAGGAGGAGGAGGAGGATGGACAGACAAGCGAGCGAGCGAGCAAGCGAGCGACACCTCTCTCCCCAGCACTGGTGTTGTTTGGCGCTCCCCTTCCCCCCGCCTCCATCCCAGCATGCACCGAGCTCATTTGGCCCATGTTACGAGCAGCAGGAGAGGCTCCCACAAGCAGTAATAAAGAAGCAGAGGTGTTGCACAACAGCCAAATAAATCTACACAATCAGGCCCCTTGCGTGTGGTGCACCTGCAATGATGAATCAACCCATGAATATTTACAATACACTCAGGAACTACTGTGCTGGATTTTTTATTTTTTTTTTTAAGCCACTTGAATGCGTTCTCGCCAAAGTTTTGGAATGGAGAACGTTCACTGAACTACAACTTTTAGTGCAAAATGTCAACTGGCAAAAAATTGCATTTTTTATAAAAATCACCACGTTTGTGTGATTTTGTTTTAAATTTGGCATTTGATGAAATGCAAAATAAATGTTCACCATGCGCAAATGTACTGTATTACTTCGTATATTCAAGTCGAATTTCTTTGTGTTGAATCAGAGTATGTTGTTTATAATGTCAGTAAGTGATCATTTTCATTTCTTTTTTTAGCCGGTACTCACCATGGTGGGTCACCATCATGTTCTTTATCTGTTTCAATACATGACCTACAATTCATTCCGATCTCTTTGTTTTATGTCATGACTCATTAACACGATAAGCGTCACATTAACTTGGTTTAGAAAAACAAAGCGATGACAAGGAAGGTAAATCGAACCCTGCTACATTCTGTACATGTGGAGGATAGAACAGAAAACCAAAACTCCTTCAGAACAAACACCACTTTAAATGGACAAATCCCTTTTCATGACATTTCACTATATTCTGTCCTTCTCTATTCAACAAATAACAACACCATTCAAAGACACACTTCATGCGAAAACACAGGCCTCAGTAACATGGCAATGAACCAAGATTACTCACTCCTAAAGCTCATCATCCCATTGAAGTGAAAGCCTTTTGAGAGCAGTTTGGCTGAATTGATACCTGTGGTTTGGTGGAGGTCGGGGCTCGAGTTGGTGAATGCTCAGGCATCACTGTGGCTACCGGGATGCGAGAGGCGGTGCCTTCTGCGAGCGCAGCAGCTTCACGATTGGACAAGCGGGCATAGACTTCGTCCACATCTCTCATCGGAGAGCCAAATCCTGGGCTGGGGTCATGGAAGAACCCTAAAAGAGGAATGGTATTATTGATACACAGCAGGCATGATTGTGTTTGGTCAATAAATGGAAAAAAATGGATTTAGGTCCATGTTGCATTCATGTCTCATCAAACTTTGACACCTCATGATGTCAGAGGGTTTATAAAATGTCATTTTGTCATCCATGGGTTTCATATTTGTAGTGGATTTTAAAGAATGTGGCAGAAACGGTTGGAACAAAGCAAACAGGAATTTGGGTCAGAGAAACTAATTTGTATTTACATTATATCGTTATATTTCGATGGCATGTTTGGTATCATTTTAACACATTCATGGTGAACAATGTGATTTCAATAGCAATTTATGCCACGGAGACTGGAAATGTAATGTTTTTACCAGCTTGTTGTTAAGAATCAATTATATTAAACTTATAAATTGGAGTCAGATATTTACATATGAAGTAGCACACATTTAACCTTCACCCGCGCCTATTTCTGCCATTGGTTTAAGTTAGCAGTGGGTCATGACCCCTATGTGTCCTTATAAGTCCCCTACTTTTCATTAATATCTATGCATTCCTCAATCAACACAAGATACAATTCTGTAGACACCTTGGCCATGTGCTTTGTCCTTGCGTCCATGTCTCTTGCCGTCCACTTGCCCGTTATTCCTGCCTTTGCGCTGGAACTCTCCTCCTTGATGCTGCTTGTGCCCTCTCGTGTGCCTTATGCCTCTTTCCCTACCCCAATCTCCTGGTCCCATTTCCAGACGGACTGGGCTCAGACCCTCCAGACCCTCTCCGTCATCTTCAGGCTGCAAAGATTTGTGGGAAAACATGCCTCGTGAACCCTGCCTCCTCCAACTTCCTCCATGAAATGGTGCCATCTGGGGATCCTGTACATTTTTGCTGCCAGGATTCTTGGTGCTTTGTGAGGGAAGGGTGAGGGCTGCGAGGAGAAGGGTGAAGGGTACGCACCACCTGAGGGACTTCATTTTCACTCACAGCGCCTCCTGCTGGTCAGAGACACATATGGGATGTTAATAAGGAAGTAAACTGGCACAATGAGATGCAGAAAAGTCGTTGCATGGTTCACTGCCTTAAAATGAAGGGTGTTAGGGGTGTAAGTGTAGAATAAAATCTAAGACCTTAGAATATAAGACCCCCACATTTTTTAAGAAAATTTTAAGACGAAAATCCTACCCTGGCATATGTCACCAGCGTTCATTTGCATAGGAACGCACAAAAAAGCCCTAGAAAAAATGTTTTATGCTAACCAATGTACTGAGGACTTCTACTTTGAGTACTTCTAGTGCTGAAAAATTCCCTCAGGAACCAATATCCATCTTGATAAACAATTTAAATTCAGTTAAGCCAGGCTGGGTGTAGAGCAACACTGAAATGTATTTTTAAGCAAAATATTTGTTATTTACCTAAGAGGATTTTCCTCAAATGTGAAATAAATTATCCAAAAATCACTCTAAAGCAAAACAATCTTCAAAAATTCATACTCTGGCAACCATCAAAACCTTTATGAAGCAGAAAAAACACCCAACATAAAATATAAACCTTTTAGCCAGCTAATTAACAAGTTAGCATGCTAATGTAATAGATAGCGTAATTAAATGACCCATTTCACAAGAAAAAGAAGAAAAAGAAGAAGAAGGGTAAATAATAAATTAACTTTAGCCTGCTGGTCATTAAAACTGGCTATACAGAAACAGCTGGAAGCCTGCGATCAAATATAATAGCTAACTAATGGGTTCATTTTTCACTAGTTACCATACATGACTTTTTTTTCCGATATTGTCCGATATTCCGATAACATCAATCCGATATTGTAGTATTTGTTTCCCCATTTCTGAAGATATACTGTATAACATCAGTACAAAAAAAGGAGGTACTCAAAAAGTCTTAAATTGAACCAAACCATAGACTGTACATACAGTCTACAGTATACATGATGTCTTTGTACATCAAGTGCACTTCCTCACACTCATCCTTTAGAAGCTGCTCCGTAAGCTCCCCCACGTTCCTGCCTTTTGTTCCCACTGCTTTCCAAACTTCCAAAAAGTCCTGCTATTGTGGTTTTGTTTGCTATAATGACTCGCTGGGAGCAGCAGTGGAGCATATTTCTGAAAAACCCCACAGGAGATGATGTAATCGAAAATGGGTTCTATTCACCGAGCGATGCTATTCTCACACCATTATTGGTTTTTAATTGGTATTGCACTGCTGTCGTCCAGATTCGCTTCGGAATACGTGTGTGAGCGATGTTACTGAAGGCAAATTTAAGATGTGAAATTGCGAAGCCGTATAGACACGAATATAAATCCACCCAGCTTACAAATTCAAAATTCAGCCCAGGTACCATATATTCTCCTATAAATTCTTCCTCCAACAGGGGAACGAAATATCCATCATTTTATCAGCTTGCTGGTTTGGCCATTCTGTTGCAGGGAGGCTGCTGGGCCACGTACAGGAAATCAATAGCAGTGGTGCATTGAGTTGCTGCTGGCCTGCGGGTCGATAGATAGACCAGCATTTTTCTCCATTGCGCGCACACACACACACACAAACACACACATATTCATCTACCCTGTGTCGAGAGGGATATGTATAGAGGACAGGGACCCAGGGATGTCTTTTGAGGGCTATTTAAGAACTCATCTGTACAAAGAGCAGGAAATTGCATATGAGAAAGTGAGTATAAATGGTGCCAGTGCGGTTGCCGGAATTTCTTTTGGGAATACAAGCCGAGTGTCCGTGTTTGTCTTCTACCAGCTGCGCACTTTTTCAGAACTACAGAGCACAAAGGCAACGGCTATGATTTTCATCTCAAATGGCAAAATCGATAGCAGGACAAAGACCTATAATCAACAGCGCAAGTAATTATACAATTACAATAAACAAAAAAAATGAAGGGAAAAAAAAAACTCTTTGTATAAAAGGATTGTATTTCTATTATTATTATTCTTGTGTTATTCCTGAAAAACTCCACTACTCAGAAAAAATGCAAACCTTAAAAGTCTTATTATATTTTTACGTACACGTCGACATTCATTCATTGTCAGTAAGCACTTTATCCTGGTCTGGGTCTTGGTCGATCCGGAGTCTATCCTTGGAATACTTGGTGTGAGGCAGGAATACACCCTGGATGGGGTGCCAGTCCATCACAGGACACTACATACACGTATTAACACACTCATCCACAACTAGAAGGAATTTAGAGTCTCCTGTACATATTCGGTCATCTTTTTAGGAGGCAGGAGGAAACCGGAGAACCTGAAGGAAATTCCTAAGTGTAGATTGGCTATGCTGTTTTAAACAAGTGTGCGAATTGTGCCCTATGATGCCCTGGCATCCCATCCAGGGTGTATTCCTGCCTTGTCTGCAGTGTTCCCAGGGTCAAGGACAGGCTTGGGATCTACAATGACCATGCGAACGCTGATGCACTTACTCAAGATTAATAAATGAATGAAAATGTTTTTATTATACGTATTTTTTGTGTAATTTTTGAAGGGTGCCAATAATTTCAGAGTTGACCGTACATGAATATCCTGTTTGCAATCATGTAGTTTTAGTCATGATCCTCTAAAATTATGCTTTATCTTATTATGCTACTGTATTAAGTTCTTTAATAAGTAAATCAGCACAGCTGTTTATACGGACACTTGTAAAGAATTCTGGAAGATTTGGGAATTTTTTTTTATAAGCATTACTTGCTTGTAGACGCTGTGTTCTGGACCTTACTATATGTTCAGAAGTTTCATTTATAATTTAGCGACCACTAGCTGCGCCTTGAGTTATGAAAAATGAACCAAGCAGCTGTCTTTTTACACCGGCTGCCGTCATACAACGAAGAAGGATCTTGAGATCGAGTATATTTTTATTATTCACGTCTTTCAATGGAAAAAGCTCAGTAAAACAGCCAAAAGGTGTTTTTTTATGTGTGTGTGTGTGTGTGTGTGTGTGAAGTTATTTCATATTGCAGCATATAAGGAACAAAAATCCCATCTATTCTTTGCTGACACACTTCGACCAGATTGTAAAGCTCAGCAGGCAGCAGCGGATTTCATGCGTTATTCAACAAAGCTGGATCACAATGGAGAGGTTTGATGAAAATTCTGCAAAGTAAAAGTAAAACAAAAAAAAAAAAAAAAAAAAAAAAAAAAAAAAAAAAAAAAACACAGAGCCATAAAGCGAATCTACTCTGCTAAATAAATCATTTATGGTGATATTCAGTGTACGTAGGGTGTGTCAGGATACAACGCTGTATTGCTTCAGCTCAGGAGAAAGAATTATGTGACAACAGAGCGCAGGAGAGATGTGAGGCGTATGGACTCGGTGATATCTATAGTGCATGAGGATCAAAACGTGAGCCAAGGAGCTTTGACACACGCTGAGAGAACGTCACACAGCGTGGTGGCTCGGCATCTGCTGCAGTCCATTGAGTCTACCGTTAAAAAGAACCTGACACTAGAACTGAAAGCGCCAAGACATAAAAAGGCAAGACGATCCTGACTGAACACAGGCGGTTCTTTCAACTAAAATAAAAACAAATTATAGCTAGAACCAGCAACCAATAATCTTCATCTAGCACCACTTAGTGAAGCCCAAAAGGAGACGGTTTCTCCTTCATTACCACACGGAAATCCATAATCATAAACTCCTTACTGTTTTTTTTTTTTTTTTAAATATTAAATGATCATAGATTCCAGGGAGCTTTAAGGGCTTCTTTGTATATTAAAAAGGTTCTTACCATTCTGTTTCAGAAAACACTCTGTAGTATGGTTTTACATAATCTTCAAGAGGTCCTTCAGAGATACAACCAAAGAACCATTAAGCGTTTTAAATTTGACCCCCCACTTCAGAGTAGGACCACTTACCAAGAAGCTAAGTCAGCCATCCAAAGAACTCCTAAAAAACATTGTTTTCCTTAAATTGCCTACATATTGAAATATATTTGAAGTAAAAAGTACTAATTGATGGTTCTTGGCTTCTTAAAAAGTTCTAGTTTGGATCCCTTTTTGATAAGTAAACATCTCTTGTATGGTTCTCTACATATAGAACCTTCAAAGGACAACCAAAGATTTGACCTTCTTTTATAAAAAAAAAAAAAAAAATGTACTTGGATCCCTCTCTAAATAGGAAACACTTTGTGAAATCTAGAAACTTATAGATTTCCTGGCTTTATCAGTCTGGGTGAGGTTCCGAGGTTTACAGTAGATTCACCAATTAGCTAGACCAATTAACCATCCAAAGAACCCCCAAAGAAGTGTGTGTTTGTACTGACGTAACGTACATATTGAAATCTCTTTGCCATCTTGGTTTTACTTGGAAATGGATTACGTGTCTTTTGTACAGTTAAGTTTGGACCTCTTTTTATGTTTTAAGAATGGACTTGAAATCCCTTGTTGTAACTTCCTTAGCGAACATAAGAATCCTTTAGGGGAGAAGAACCTTTTTTAAGCGTGGTACAAACTGGTGAAAAGCAAGAAACGCAGCACTGCAAATAAAGGAAAGTTGTCTTTGGTTTGTAAATCTGGCGGAGAGTTACAAAGAAAGAACCATTAAGCATCCAAATATCCCCTAAAGACTCCTTACAAAAGATTCGTTGAGGGCAATTTTGGATAGTTCAGCATTCTTCACTTCCTAAATGGGTTCCACGACTGTAAGTCGCTCTGGATAAGGGTGTCTGCTGTATTTGGAACCCTCTTCAAAAGACAAGCGCTCATATCTAGGGTTCAATGTATACAGTGAAATAACCTGGACAGGTCGGGGGAACAAAGAGAGCAAAACCATGAAAAAACAGCACTGAGAAGAATGATTCAACCTAGAACCCTTACGCTTTCTTTGGTTTGGCAATCTAGAGAAGGTTCAAAGGTTGAAAGTTACAAATCCAGAACCATTAGCCATCCAAACAAATCCATTAAAAACCTTATTTCTAAGAGTCTAGAGTGGTGTGATTTACATGCTCAAATCTCCTTGCAACATTAGATTTTTTTTTACAGTTCCTAATTGGAACCCTACGTTTTAGGGTTCTACATAAGACTCCCCAGAAAAGACATTACATGTGTAGCAGCATGGTGTACTTTAAGTGAAAAGTGAGATCATTAATCATCCTAGAGTAGAGATGATATTAACGTACAATGTCTCGGACTGGAGGGTCCTTGGATTTGCATCTTGGACGTGTTAGAACCAAGGGTTCCTAAGGAATATTTGGAATACTATTTCCATATATATATATTTTTTGTGATACAAGAGATATTGTTTTGTGTAACTTTTCTATTTAATCTCACAGCTCAGACGCTTGAGTTTTTCTTTTTCCTAGTATGGCTGTGTTTTTTTTTTTTATTTATTTTTTTTTTTTTAGAATCACTCAGCGGAAAGCAAATTTCAGAGTCTCCTTCTCAGAGAGATAAAGAGGCAACATGCTTCGGCAGAGGGCCAATTTCACAGTCAACAGATCGGCTACACCGAGTGGACAAGCGTGACAAATGCACTGAGGGACCACCACAAAGGCGGGACACACAAAGCTGAGACAAAAGTGCTGATAGAGTGAGGAAAGATATGGTTTGTAGCAGGTTTGTCAGTGGAGCCTTCGCAGGGTTTTGACTCAAATTCTTATTTTGAAAATGCACTAGAGGAACGTTTCAGCTTCCAAAAAATGTAATAAAAAAAATAAAGAAAACAATTTAAAATAATTCCAGAGACCAAATTATTTAATTTATTTGGTTTATTCCAGATTATTTTCATATAAAACTTTTTAGATGATAATGTTATAGATAAACAACTAAAAAATTGTATATAATATACAGAATTAAATTTTTTTTTTTTTTCCATGATATAAGATTTTCCTACACCAAAGAGTTCTTAGAAAAAGGGTTCGTCTGGGGTTTAAGGGGTTAAAGATCTTAGTTTCCCTGAGACGGACAACCAATGGTACCTTAAGTTCTCTAGATTTTACAAAATTATTAAGCGGGTACATGGAATCTTCTCTCAAACAACAAATAATTTGTTGTAAGGTTCTACATGCAGGTTTCAACGGTTCCGCCATTGGAAAACGCCACTTGGGGTTCATGGATAGACCCAAAAAAAAAAACATGGTTAAATATAGATCTTGATTTTTTTGTTTGTCTATGGGAGATCCAAAGTAGAACCCCTTCAGAAAGCTAGAACCATAAACCATCCAAAGAACCCAGAAATAAGCCCTTGTAAGAGTGTTATAATGTGATTTAGAAGTCTTAGTAAAAAGGATTCCTTGATCAAAGGTTCTAGCTACCTAATTGGTTCTAGCTTGGAGTAGTTTCTTTCCCAGAAAGCCTTAAGTGTGAACATGTTTAGTCAAAATTGAGGTCATCTCTTAGAACCCTTTCTAAATAGGAAACACTGTTGTTAGGTTCTACATACAGTTTCTAAGCATTGCTTAAAAGAACAAACCACAAGCAGTCTTCCAGAGTTTCACATAGCAACTTCTTTTTTGTAAAAATCTGCTTAACATCGAGACAATCCTGAGGTAGGCCTAATGCATGGCAAATGTCTTGCAAATCCTTCTGGATTTATTAAAATCACGTCCTGCAAAGTCTTCGATTAAATCTTTCAAACATGCAGAAAGGTTATTAGACTGATGAGAAAATAGAGCTGTCGTGTCTCCACGGACTATAATCGGGAATTTCACACCACTTGCTTCAACTTTTGCCAGCTCCGAACGTGTCGAAAGACTCAAAGCCCATGGCGAACAGCTTAGGTGTCAAACTCGCCATAAGGAGCCCATCTGTTGCCAAGACGATCAGGAAGAGAGACGAGATGAGGAGTGAGAAAATGACAGAGAGAAAGAGACAGAAAGAAAGAGGTGGGATATTTGTTACAACAGATGTAAAGCGAGATCAAATGACACTGTGTCACAGCCGCCTGGTGGGATTCCGCAATCAGACGGCGCACTGGCAGAGCGCGGCATACACTAACAGCGGGGGAACACACACACACTTACATACACTCCCAAGTTTTGCTGATCACCACAGCCAGAAAGAAGGCAGAGCCAACTTTATAAACCGTTCCCTATTTGTTCATCCTTTATCCTGGTCAGGAGTGGAATGGAAATGCAGCCTATCCCAGGAATACCTCCTGGATGGGACTCAAGACATATACTCATTCACCGAGTAAACAAGTAATCAGCTAATTTTTGGGAGGCAGGAGAAGACCGGAGAACCCGGCGTTCCCCTGCTGTGGGAAAATGCACAGAGACTCCACAAAAGAGAGTAACCCAGCCTCAGGTCTGAACCCAGGAACCACGTACACAGCATTAAATTAGCAACAAATACGCGTTTAAAGTCCACTTATCTGGTAGCATGTGACAACAGATCATCCAAATTCATTAATATTTGGTAAACGTATTACTGAATGCTACCTGCCGTGCCACGGTGCTGCCTCATCAACCAAACCAGTTCCATTAAAGTCGACTAACAATGTTTGCTTTTACATCACCTTCGGGTATCTTGTTCGTTTGGTTTGTTTTGATGGATTGAAATGATTAACACACCAAATCATTGAAGCCAAGACCAGTAAACGTAGGCGTCTGAGTAAACCAAGCCATGGTTCGTTTATTTACTGATAATCTGTAAAGTTCACCACAGAACTTCTTATTTTAACCAATTAAGCTTGAAGAGATGTTGAACTTTCCACTTGGATAACTGAAGGTCAGAGGAAGCATCAATAACCACAAATGGATATGCTACGAGGGGGAAAGCGCTTCTCTCAGACTGATAAAATGCCAAATCAGGGTCAGGTCGGCCCTGTTCGCCGCTACAGTTTTATAAACAGAATGATAAAATTGCCAACTCACAGCTTCAGGGTCCTACTATTTGATCCTGAGCTCGGGAATGAATGTTCCTTCAGTGTCTACTTGGGTTTCTTTAGGATTCTCCAGTTTCCTCCAATTTCCCAAAAAGCAATGTCAGTAGGTGGACTAGTGATGCTAAATTTCCTGTAGTGTGTGTACATCCAGGCTGTATTGCCGCCTCATGGCCAGTGTTTCCAGTGACCAGGATAATGTTCTTACTGAAGATGAATGGTCAAGAAAGCGGAGTTTTAAATACGGACAGTTTACACTATAATTTTTGTACCATTAAAATATGAGCACTTGTGCAAAATCAACCATTTCTGACATTTTCTTCATGAATTTTTTTGACAATTCATCATGGATTTTTTTTTCTTTAACGAAATGAACGCTGGTACGCTCTCGAATGATCTGAAGAAGAATCCACATTGGGACTCTTTGAGAATATACAAGCAGGGTAATTTTGTCGCTTTATTAGCTGAGGAACGTTGCCATGTGGGGCGGCCTGTATAAAACACTGGCACTATATACAAGAGAAGGATGAACACGGACACCCAATGCAACCCCCCCTGTTGTCCCACCATTTGTCTTGGCCAAGGTTTTGGCAAAGCAACAGCTTTTAGTGGCAGTGGTTCTCAGCTCAGATGTATTTTCTTGTTTTTCCATTCCAAGCATTTCTAAGCTCTTCCGCCACTTTTATGCCAGGATCAGACTACACGATATTTTTGTCCTTTACGATGGACACCATGTTGGATTAGGCAATCCTAGTGCCATAAATTCTTCTCGTGTCTCGGTTGGGAGACTGGCAACACTACAAGTTTGACCCTGACCAATTATCATTCATGTTCTTGCGTGTCGTCGGAGAGGAGGGTCAAGAAACTGTCAATCATGGCTTACATAAGGAATGTATGGCGTACAGAAGGAAGGTTAAGGAACACGTCGTAAGAGAAAATACAAAAAAAATTCCGACATTTCGTCGGGGTGTCGTGCGGCGTTCCAGATGCCACATCGCTGTTCTTTGATTATGTCGCACTATAAGGCCTGTTTATCATTCTCAGTATTCATGTTTGGGCCTGAAGCTGGAAATTTGTCAGCCACGACAAAATCATGTCAACATCAGTCTGAATTTGTGTAGTCTGATCCTGGGTTTGCTGGGCATGAACAATAAAAATGTGCACTCTTAAGAGAGCATCCAGAGCCTCTGTCGTCAGGATGAAACTTCAAATGTTCCTAGGACTGAAAATAAAACAACTGAACAATTTGTTGGGTTCATTAGAGACGGCAGAGCACCGTTTGAGTCCATATTGGAAGACTCTTTCCCATCAAATCATCCAAATATATACATGAACATCTCTGCTTCAGACATCAGATATTGGTGTCGTTGGTTTCTGATTTGCCATTGAAAGTAGATATTGTTCTAATCATGTTTTGTAATATTTTAAATTGACCAGCATTGTAGCATCATAAACATCATATGTCAAAAAAGGGGTTCAAAATTGGCAGATATAAATAACAGGGATGGTAAAAAAAAAAAAAAAAAAAAAAAATATATATATATATATATATATATATATATATATATATAATGAAAAAATGTAATCGGATCAGTATTTTTTGAAAGTTAGTGGACAAATAGTTTTTGGTGAAATCCAGCCAAATACTGCTCAGCAACAAGGCCAATAATTCACTATTCCTTCGAACAAATTCATGTAATACAGCAAAAAACACTATTTTATATTTCATGAAATAGGAACATCAATAATGTCAATTTTCAGCTGTAGATGTTATTAAACACTCAAACATGGTGTATTATAAATTATCAGTATATACTGGATAGATAGATAGATATGGGACAATAGTTATAAATTTCAAAAAGAAGATGTTAAGATAACACAAATAGTTATTAGAAAATTGTAACATTATACATTTTTGTCCCTACCTTGGTTAGTAAACAGTAGGAGAAACAGGATGTAACAAATTAATAAATGTTTTTTTTAAATATTGTTTTAATATCATAAGGGTTTTTAAATATTTGTTGTTTAAGTAGAGGGTTACCCTCATGGAAAAAAATCACATCCGTTTCACATGTGATCATATGCTTTCCCCAAGTGATTAGCTGAAAATTATGAAAGGTGTTTGCATTTCAACATGTGAAGCCCTGAAATAAATTGAACGTGTGGGGTCAAAAAAAACATATGTGGCATCATGTAATATGTAATATGACAAACACACACATGAAAACAAACACACACACGAGAAAAATTTATAATGTGAAAAAAAAAATACACTCTTCAGCTTTATCACAACTTTTAATCTACCTGGGAATTTTACAGCATTTTTTAAAAAATCATTCAAATTTCTACCTTCATTTTTAAGCAAATTCCATTCATTTATAATAATAATAATAATAATAATAATAATAATTATTATTATTATTATTATTATTATTATTATTACTAGTAGTAGAGATGTTAGAGAATTATTTTTTAGAGTGATCCTCCAAAAAAAACAAAAACAAAGAAACAAACAAGCAAAAAGATCACGAGACCATTGTAATTGATGGAATATACTCTTATATAATAAATTAGTATAAGATATAAATAACTAATAAATGACTAGTGATGTCATTTTAAAAAAAAACATTTAAATAAAAAAACACGTTTTGAAACCTTAACTTTAACACAGCGAATGAACGGAATTACTGAAATCTGCGCTAAACTAAGCAAATCGTAAAAGTTTTGCCACTCATACTGACAATCCACAAGCAGACAAAAGGACACCAGAGCGTGTGCACGCAGGTATTAAGAGTAACCTGCAAGCGCGAGCGCGTTACTCTTACAAACATTTCCCCGGTTAAAGCGAACGGAACCAACACAAAAGCGCAAAGACTGGTTATAAACGCATCTCACCCGCGTGCCGTTAACGGAGATGAGGGAAAAGTCCCCGGAGTCGCGGCTCATACAGAGAGGAAGATGAAGAAGGAAGAAGAAGCCACGGAGGAACAGAGCGCGCGCGAGCAACGACACGCAGCTGCGAGTGCGAGGAGCCCGAGCTGGACGCGCGTGCACCGGTGCAGGCGAGAAGAAGGCGGCTCGTGCGGGCGCGTGCGCGCGCTCGCGCGCGCGAGGACTGATGTCAGCGTCGCCGTAGCCTAGCAACCACGGGAACGGCGTCCTACCGATAATGCGTGTCAAAGAGATCGCGTCCAAAAGTATTAGCACCTTCCATGGAAATGTGCAGGAAGGTGATGTTTTGAACTTGAACACATAGGGACGCTGTGTTGGGTCATTTAAAACCTCTTTCCCCCAAAAGTTTTATTAACGAGTGCAATACTTTCAGGCCCCCAAAAAAGAAGAAAAAACCCCCCACCACCGCCAGTTTCAAAGGTTTTGCCCCCCCATGAGAATAACAGGGCGGCACCTCCTGTAATGTCTAACAAGACTGGATATCATACACATTATTTTGGTTTTAGAGATTCAGCCATTTTGTTTTTTCAGTCTCATTTGTCACCAAACATGCCCAAAAGTTTGTAGCGAGTCACTGGACTACAAAAGAGAACTTTAATTGTAATTCTATTGACGCTTGGTGAAGCACAGTTAGCATGTAGTAGTACTTTTCACACTTAAAACTGACTCAACTGCAATTCCAAACCTCCTCTTCACCTCCTCTACTTAATTGTGCATCAAAATTTTTAATCAAACATTCTTATTTTTACAAGAAACCTACATGTCTCGTTTGTGCTGAAACCTCTCTAGTTTTTCACATTGATAAAAGTCCCATGAACAAGACCAGACAGGCTAGTTCCCCTCAATAACTTATCAGGCCTCTTTATTTATTTATTTTTAACTGTTCAACTTCAGTGATCTTTAAAATTATTACTTGTCACACTTGTAAGATGTTTCCTTACAATAATTTAGCTTAATTCGGTGATCTCCGTGCCAGAATACACAATGAAAGTCCTTCTAATGACAGACCAGCGATGTTCTGCTTGTCAGACAACAGGTTTGCATTTACCGGACCGTTCTTTAACGTGAGCTTGACGCTTTTTCTGTCCACTAGCATGTTTTGTTTACATTTAGCTGTTTCCATTACCATATTTGTAGTTTCACATCAACACCTGCCGCCCTCCCACTGGTGGCTTTTGGACGAGCGTCATATTTTGTTCACACTCTGAGATTTTAATCGCACTTTTCTGGCTGTCTTTGGTCACAATAATGATGCTAATTTGGCCATCGTGTTACATGTTCCAGTCCTGCATTCGACTTATGCTGGGATCAGAACATGAATTCAGCCTGATCTCGACACTATTTTTCGTGTCGCCGCGTCAGGAACGCCGAACTGTCCTTGCAGTTTGACATCATCAAAGACCAGCGACGTGGCATCAGAATTTTTCATATTTTCCAACCTAGTCTGACAACTCCTAAGACGTGTTCAATGACGCTCCTTTTGTAGCCACGATCGACAGTTTCTTGAACCTCCTCCCCGACAACACTCAAGGACGTGAACGATGATGGGTCAGGGTCAACGCCGCAGTGTTGTCAGTCTCCCGACCAAGACATGGCAAGAATTTATGCCACTATGATTGCTTAATCTGACATGGTGACCAACATGAGACAAAAATTTGTGTAGCCCTCAGATCCCAGAACAAGAAACTCGATCTCAAACCCAGCTGCACTCTTTAAAAAAAAAAAAGTTTCAAAAATCAACATGCTCACTCTTAGGAAAAACAGGTCAAATATAGAACACTGTTTCCTGTTTCAGAAAGAGTTATCTATGCAAAGAACCGCTTGAAGAACCTTTTTTCTATCTCGGTAGGCTCCTCGTTGTACAATAAGACTTGCCCCCATTTTATCATCACATCTTAATAAGTTGCCAGAAACTTTGTTGAAGAAATAAAAGCAGCAAGTCGAGGGGATCAGCAGGGGTTCTGCGAGAACGCCGGAGATCAGCGGGGTTTGTGAAGGACCCCCTGCCTGCAACTCCCTTTATCAGCAACACACAAAGTAACACGCACACCAAGCTCATCTCTGAACTGCTGAGCTTCTGGGCTGCTCTCTCACACGCATACACACTCTCAAACACTTTGTCTCTCACCCACACACTTAAAAATGGGGAAAAGTCTTCAAAGTCGTACCAAAGAGTCTCAGTGTTAAATTTATAATGTTGATTATAAGAAGTCTAATATTCCTTAAGGCTCAAACAGAGTGCGTGAATTAGATAGTAAGTCCTGAAGCTATTATACATATTTAAATCATTTGAACTTGTTTTAAATATAAATGAACGACACCTTGAGGCAAGCTTGGTGTTAAAGCACCCCTAAATGTGTCGTTACAAAAATAATGTGTGTATAATTTCTAATGCCCTCTACACCTTTACCCTCATAAAAACTTACCAGAACCTATGAATATGCATGATTATGCAAATTTAGGAACACCACAACATGTCCCAAACATCCTAACCTTTAGCTAGCCGGCTAGTTAACAGGTTTGGCACAGGTCAACACCAGAGGGATTTCAGTATCTTGATTTGCATCATCATTTTCGGAGTGATTTATTTAACAACAACAACAAACTTGTCAATATCAAAATTTTTACTATAACAATCACGATCTGTTCATCGCCAATGTTAGCTTAGCTAGCAAGCTAGCGTGCTAAGTACGTAACGAAGTTCTTCAGATTTGGTAAAAAGCTTTAGAGCTTATTTAGTGACATCACAATCCGAGCTATCATTTAGCCCCGCCCCCAAAATCAGTTTTATACAGAAGTGCTGAGAAAGTCTGGTATTCAAACGTCACATACATGCACACACGATGCGTATAAATGAACGGCTTTTAGCTTTTATTTTCACACGCACCACCAGGGCCAGGACTTTCGTCCAATCGTTTATTATTTTACTCTTTGTCTAGTATTTAATCTTTTATGTATAGCACCTCCAATAAAGTGACAAAGATATAAATAAATCAATGTTATCATCATCATCATCACAAAGTAAAATAAACCTGATGTCATTTTAAGCTTATATTGCTTTTTTCCCTGGTGTATGAACATGCAAGTACAGGAGAAGAAAAAAAACAACAGGACACAAGTTATTGTGTGAAGACGTTGCAAAATATATTTACCATTGAATTCCATGTGATTGTCAAGAGAATGTAGATATATATTTTTTTTAGCTAAAATACTGTGCATCTCGGAAATGCCAAAAATGAACGCGACACTTATGTACACACTTACATTGTATTTACATATCCACGGATTTACAAAAGACGAATCTGGACACACGGGGGACATCAACGTGGACGATACTAACGGCTTTGGTCTGAAAGAACTGGATTTGTAGCCTAACTACTCTGACTGATTCGTACATCTGCACTTTGTGCAACCCATAAATCTTTACTCTCCACCTTCACTGACTTCCTTCTTCTACCTGTTTTCCATCATTATACAGAACTCAAACACTGATTAAGAAAAGAAAAAGAACAAGAACTACAACAACAAAGCTGAGTGACGAGATGAATGAAATTAAACATCGCAAATGATTTTGGATTTCGGAACCAAGGTTACGCTTAAACTCTCTCCTCTTGTGTTTAAACAACAGAGATGATTCCTGCCTCACATTAGCATGCATGTTCACAGCGGCCCTTCTATCACAAGCGTGTGATTGTGTGCAAAATCCAGTCCTCCGGGTTGAAAGTGTGCATCCTTGTCTCTTGGGGCAAACGACCCTGAATAGCTGTGACGGAGAAGCCATGTTTTGCTCAACAACCCTTGAGTGGATTTAGATTTACGAAATAATAATAATTAAAATTTATCTTAGGTACACTATTAGCTGATGCGTAAAACGAAATTAAAACACTGAATTGCACTGCAGTTCAATTCCTGCAGCTACACAGTAAAAAGCGGAGTGATGGATGGAGCTGGTTTTTAATGGCGCAACAGTGACGCCTCGTGGTAGCTAGTGGTAGCGCAGCGTCCTAACTCCAAACACGCGTTTCAGTTCTTTATTTTCCGTTTAGCAACTATCCCTGAATGGCAGTGAGTGGAAAGAATGAATTAAAGGAATACTCAAGGGTTGGTGCTTTTTTATTTAAATAATCTGTATTCAAAGCACCTGTACTAGTTTCCCCTGTGCTGAGGAAAAGAAATCAAGAGAAACTCGAGGGGGAAAAAAAACGTCTAAATGGTGTTCTTTAATAATAATAATAATCCTTTGTGTTGAGTGCAAAAGTTTGCACGCCTCAAGGTTTACCGGTTGGAAAAGTATTTAGCCTCTCTATTACTACGATTTAACAACAAAGAAAGTATGAAAATAAAATGTGTACCCTTCTCATGAGAAAACCGTGAGGTAAAATTCACAGAAGGTGTAAGTACAAGCGGTCACGTTATCAGCAAATATTTATATTGCATTTATAAAAGGAGATTTGCTCTCGCATCTATTTGTCTTCATATTGCCCTGAGGGGATACAAACTTTCGCTCAACTGTAGAACCGGAAAGTGCGAACTCCTTTGTTAGAAAGTGCCGACACTGAAGACTCCTTTCATAAAGGTAAGATCCTCTCAGAATATGTCAATAATAAGGCATTTCCCTTGTTTAATATGATTACGATCAAGCCTTAAATGGTTTAGCATGGCTATGAAATCTCTAAGAAGTGAGTTTGGAGGTTTGTTTTCCTCAATACAGGGAAACGTGTTCATTTTGTGCTGAATAGGGACCGTGTTGAAAACTGATATTTCCATAAAGCTGGAGTCTTAAATAAATACGGCTTTCTGACCAGTAAAAGAGTCACATGCACAGATATACGCGCGTCATGGCGCGCCGTCAATTTGAAACAGCTCGTCGTCTACCAAAAAAAACCCCCCACAATTAGCCCTGTAATGTTCCTCCACTGTCGTGCTCGGACGGAGAAAGAAGCTCCATCCGAAATGCTATAATAAGATTCACTGTGAACTACAAAGCCTGTTCATATCTTATATTTGTGCTTCGGGAAACTTTATATTGTTAATCTTTTTATTTCAGTTGACGTTTGCTTAACACCGAGACTCCAGCACGCGAGCTGAATCGAAAGTCGTTTCATTCCGTGGGGTCTCGACAGAACGTGGCTCGAAAAAACATTCGCCCCGGAAATCCCCCAGCCGTCCGGATCCAACCCCAGCGGTGGTTTTGAGAAGCGCTAGATTTCAGAGCGGGCGTGAACATGCGATGAGCGGGGACCTGCGTATTATTATTTATGGACTGGGATCGAAAAAACAGAAAGACAAACGGATTCCACCATCGTGTATACAATCATCATGTCAAACTCGCAAGAAGTGGCGCAGAGGCACAAACGTGACGACGCGTCCTGGAGGTGTGCGGCGGCTCAGCGTGCCGTATCCGACCCTATTCTATCCTCCTGACTGAGATGAGTGATTAATGTTGCCCCTGAGTTTTGGAAGGAACTTCGAACTTAAAGACCACACTGAAGATCTTGCCGCCGAGCCGCTCGGCCAGCCACGAGTTCTTGATGACGGCCAGCTTGAGGCTTTCGCAGTTCAGCATGGCGTAGTAGTTGGTGTGGATGGCACGGCCCATGCCTTCGATGATCACCAGGTCCGTGCCGCGCTCGCGCACCACCGTGGCCAGGACTTTGTCCAATCGACTGGAGGAACAGAGAACGAGAACATGTTGTTTACCGTCATTTTTTTTTTTTTTTTTTTTACTGAAGCACTTGTTAAACTGTTCCACACAAATCACTTACATGACAAACAGATAGATAATAAAACCATAATGGATGAAAATATAAACATGCAAAAGCAGCCGTCGTCTTAAGCGTAAAACGTTTCCAGTTCCAGAAAGATTTTTTTTTTCCCCCCCAAATCCAATTCCTGTCTTTCTATTTCGTGTTTTTTTTTTGTTGTTGTTGCTGGTATTGACCCAATACAGATGTTAATCTTATATCATGTTATAGAATTGTTAATTAAAGGACTCTTGAATGAATCAGGATCTACAAATATGCTCATGACAAAATACAGGATATTCCCATATCGGAAAAGAAAAATGATACTTCTACACGCACGCCAAATTTTATAACGAACGAGGAATGCTTAATAAAAGAAATAACTAAAATACATATTTCTTCCCATTTTATTTTGTCCTGAAGCTCTGTTGGTCCGACACTGGAATTGTTAATAAATGGCATGAACGTCAGATATGCTACATGTATAGGAACAAAATGGATGATCCGGGTCGGGCGTACACTGCTTACTAGTAGCGGACAGAAGATGAGGGTTAACAGAAAAGAAAACTGTAAAGCTTGAACACAAACCCATCTTCTTACCTCAAGTCCAAACAGGGAGAACTGGAGCCGCTCTGAACTAACGTCAGCCTGTCCTCCTTTACTCCGGCACTAAAAAACAGCACCGCAATGATGAGAGGAAACACATGATTAACACACGTCCACATCTAAACTCTGGTGTGTGTGTGTGTGTGTGTGTGTGTGTGTGTACACATTTTTACACCCTTATGAGGACCAAATGTCCTCACAAGGGTAGAAAGATCTCAAAATCTTTGTCTTGTGAGGACATGTGGAAGGTCCTCACAAGCAAAGGGTTCTTTCGTTGTTTATTTAAGCAGAAATAAGAGAAAATAAAAGAGCTAAAAAGTTTCCTTTTCATTACCGAGGTTAAGGTTAGGGTTAGGTGTATCATTAATTAGCTAATTAATTAATCATGGCGTCAATGGAAAGACCTCACAAGTATAGAAAAACAAACATGTGTGTGCACACTTACTGTACGACAGGATCCATAGCGGCGATTCTCTCAGTGACGATCTGCAGCTCGCTGTTAGTCACGTCGTTCAGCGCAGGACCCGAGTTACTCGCAAGAACAACCTGAGAGATGACAACACACTAAGTTTGCAGTAATAGTGTGTGTGTGTGTGTGTGTGTGTGCGCACCAGGGAGTCTCACCTCCGTGCCTCGGATGAGGAGTTCTCTTACAAAGGGGAAAACTCCCAGAATGATGTCCACTCCACTATTATCTACGAAAAACAACGCACATTTATGAGGTGGACCCTGCAAAGGAGAAAAAAAAGAAGACACTGTGTTTAATCGCTGAACGAATACGTCACAGCAAAATATCAGAAAAACAGTGTTTGAAGTTAGTCATGAGTCCTACATGATGGCAAGTTTAACCAAACAGTTTACAAAATTATTTAGTGAGCTTTCACACCACACTTTTTCTTTTTAAACATAGTTCTTTCTAATAGAGTTGATTGAAAAAAAAAAAAAAAAAGGAAAAAAAAAAAAAAAGAGGTGTCTCATACAACACACAAACACACTGCGCATCGTTTATCAACCTGGAACACGAACGCGTTTATTCGTAAAACATCTGTACAAGTGTTTACACGAGGAATTTGGTATTCGTGAAAATTACATATATTTGGAAATACGTCCGTGTCCTACTCGTGCTCGAGTGTGCATTAGTGTGAGCTAGCAGACGACCTTATGCAGAGTGAATTACAGAAGTCTCTATCAATAATACATCCTCATGCTAGCTCACTAGGATTAGGGACTAAGAGCTCCAAAGTCGTTTTATATTAATGGCATTAATGAACGACTATAAAAAATAAAGAAAGCAAGCCAACACAACCATATAAATAAACATAATCATAACAAAACGAAAGGAAGATTTAGCACTCATTTATTATTATTATTATTAATATTATATAATATAATCCTTTTCATTTAGTAGGTAAATAATAACTTTCGCTTCTGTCTTCCAGCCTTAACCCGCATTGTTCATGTCATGCACTCTGTTGACCTTTTATGGAGATTTGTGGGCGTCACTAAATGCAAATGAGCTGTGTCAGGATCTCGCATGCCTGGCTCTTCAGCCAATGCGTGCACATAGGAAAAAAATCTGCGTTTCCAAAAATTTTGAAGATCTGGCAGAACATTTTAGTTCGCTTTGCTTACGCAAACGTTCACATACCACTCTTTTACTCTACCACGTGTTTACTGCTCTTACCCGCAGTAGCGAAGATCACCTAATTAACTAACTAGCCTCGCTTGCTCTCTAGAGTAGATCAGTCATAAGTAATGCAGACATCATCGCATCACATATCAGTCCAAAGTTGTTATTTTCAGTCGCGTTAGAAATACAGGCAATGATATAGTTGTATTCAACATTATTTTTCACCAGCACTGCTTGTGACCTGATTTCCCAGCAGGTAAAAAAGCCCTTGATGTCACTCTGTACTTTGCTGAAAAGTTGCACCCACCTCATGGCCTGACTCGGACATGTAAAATGTGTGCTGGCGGATGAGGAAAAAAATGTTTAAAAAACAGTTTGCATGATGCAAAGCTACGTCCGTCTCGTAAGCTCCGGTGCAAACCTCAGACACCGGACACGTCTTGGTTGTGTCTGGAGTAGACCAGGGTCCTCACCTTCAATCTTTCGATCCACTGGTTATAGGCATCTACAAGCCAAGGACGCTCTGGAAGAGACATACAGAGAAAACTGAAAACGTAAATTTTTTAACGTTATCCTTATTAACAGTGTCCACACGTGTATAAAGTTTAAAATGCTGATTGACAATGAGAATTTTCCCAGTTCAGTTTTAAAACTTCTTTTTAGGGTTAGATCAAATGTCATGTGATTACGCGTTACTTTTATATTTGAATGAAAAGTTGCACACAATTATTGCATGGTGTGTTTTTTTTTTTTTTCAAAACCAAATTGTACGCACATGTAGTATGTGGTTTTGGGATTTAGGGAACAATAAACAACCCATACGATAAGATGGATACGAGCTGATTGCATTTTGTCCTGTGTATTTTCCATAGAACTGAGAAACTGTATTTGGACCAAAAAAACTTCGTCTTAGTCTAATTATTCATGGCCACTAAACCGGTGTCTATGCATGTAAATCTCTTCCTGAGTCATGAACGATGTAGAATGAAGCGTCTCTTACCTTGCAGCTGCTGCTTTGCCTGTTCAAACCCAAACTGCGGATCAGTTTCCAGAATGCTGTGAAACAGGTTGATGTATCAGAACTTGCACTAGTCATCCTTACAAGATTCCCGTTTTTTCTTTTTTTTTTTTTTCTTTTCTTTAAATCACCACTGCTCTCACTCGTATACTTTTACATATCGCTCACTCGGACACGGCTTTGGCTCCCCAGTCGAACACGTTGCCCGCCAGCAGGCCTCGGACCAGAGCGAACTGCCTCTGCTCCCAGCTCAGCTCCTCCAGAGACTGCACCACCTTCTGGTAGTACTTCAGCGCCATGTCGTTCTCCTTCTGCTTGATCTGTGGGTACGGAAAGAACGCGGAGTGAACCTTCTCTCTGCACGTAAAATGAATTTATTGACAAATAACGTATGAAATAAAGTGACTGAAGGAAGACGTCCGCACGCCACGATGATGTGTCGTGTGTTTTTCTTAATCGTGCCAAGTTGTTTTGAATCATTAGTATAATTATGACAATAGAATGTTTTTGGAAACTCTCGTTGCTAATAAAAACACTGGTCCCAGAGGCTCCTCACTCCAGAGAGATTTTTTTTAAATGATAGAACTAAAACCGTATATTTTATCCATTTATAGACATTCGGGATTGACCTTGAAACAAGTCTGTTCCTGTTATCGTTGATGTTATTGCAGCTTCAAACAGGAAGTGTTTACCTCTCTCGGAGTTAAGATTAATAATTCTCTTAAATAAGACCATCACCAATCCAACAGCGCTGTGATATGAACTGTTTTAGGGTATCACTAAATATTATTTATTCATGTGATGTGTGCTTTCACTGTGTGCAGATTACATGTGCATGTGGTGTTTTAAATAAAAATGTAAATACTGTATGCCACCTAAAATGGCAGTCGGAAACAAGTCAAACGTTACACATAAAGACGATCAAAGAAGCGTGGAGGGGGAAAAGTCCTGAACATCCTTAATAAGACCCATAAATGTGAGGTATTCATAAAATCCCATGCACAGACACCTATGATGTCTCTTACGCACCAACAAGCTACCAGCATGTGATTTCATGAATAAAGCTCTTATTAACTTCCATAGTGGCTCTTTCAGGACTATTTCCAACACCACCATGATCGTCTTGATGGGGTTTTTTTTTTTTTCAAACTACATACACATCATAGCTTTCTCTATGGAATCACTAGCTTTAATGCAAACCTTAGAATAGGGGTCAGGAAAGTTGAATTCGTTCAAACAATGCTCCCTGGTGTCGAGCAGACTCCGAACAGTGAGGGATCCGTACGCGCTAGAGGAAAGGAAAGAAAGCGTGTGAGTTCAGAGTGTGTACACGACTGTAATATTTCCTGCCTGAACAAATAAAATCTATTCACATCAATTCCTCATTTGATTTAGGGTGGGACCGAATTAGACGTTCGACATTTAGATGTCGAATGTTACTGGGAAACGCAGTGAGGAACAGTGTGTGTATACAGTGTGCACATATTCTGTGTGTGAGAAGAGCAAATGTTTGGCGTGTTCTCACAATGGCTGTTGGCGTAACGTCTGCAGCTTGTGTCTGTACTTCTGGCGGAACTTCTCAGCCCTCTCTGTGGCTTCAGGCTGGTCTTTCTGACTGGCCACGGCTCGCTTCACCACCTGTGCACGGGGGGAAAAAATAAAAATAAAAAAATGGAGGTGGCGTCATTATCCAAGGTTGCTGCCGTTATAAGGAAGGTGGCATGACTGATAAGGCATGACTGTCGACTGAAGGCACCTTCAAAGCACGCTCACCTTTTAAGAACGCCTTTACGTTAACGTGTCATCAGCACGCCATGCAACTAGAACATAATGATAACTAGATGACTAATCGACACCTCACAAATCACATCAAACTTTATTTATTTATTTATATATATATAAATATATATGCCACAGATTTATGAGTAACAGGCAACGTCGAGGTCCTTGATGCTTCATTTTCCTTGTTTTCAAATGCACCCCAATTCAGGTCAGTACGCCTACTAATCAATGCGGTTTCTTAAACACTACTACATAATCTTATTTATTCAAAAAGTTTAGCAGTTTGTGCTTTTTCTAATATTAATCGCCTTGACATTTTAGTTATCTACTAAACCAATTAACAATGTGGCCTAACGTGTATCGTGCGAATATTACCTACTGGGATAAACTTATTACAGGATCATATTTTATATTATTATTATTATATTATCAGACAATATATGTGGAAATAGTCACACAAAACATGTGGTCAGATGTGAGAGCGGACATGCAAATAGGAGATACTCAACCCATTAAAATGTGTTTCATTCATTTAATGCACTGAAAAAAAAAAAAAAAACCACACAGTGTATTTTCATAAACTTTTCTTTATAAAATAAATAGAAATACATACTAATTTAATCTTCTAGAATCATTGTCTGTAAGAGTCACATTAAAAAAACAACCCAAAAAAACACACAGAATACATAAACTCGATCAGAGATTCCCAAACTAAGGGTCGTGACAACATGGTGGGTCACTTGATTTACAAATCTCACTTTTCTAGATTACACAGTGAGGGTGTGAACAATGGCACTTGTGTTATCGTGCACGTGCGCGCAAAATCATGCGTCAAGTATAAACCAGACGTCGGGCCGGATCACACCCATCGGTGTAGACTGGAAAGCCAGTGCAAGGAATATTCCTTTAGCTTTTAATCACATAAGCATGTTACTGGTGTGGTACAATATACACAATGTTAGAATAGTCCTAAATTTATAAATAAATCTGGGTTTCTGTACTCAATAGTGTACGGGTAGGTCATGTGTGTGTGAAGCCTCACCCCGTCCAGAGCTTCCTCGAAACAGTAGAGCCAGTACTCTCGAGCCAGAGCGTCCTCAGTGAGGTCTACAGTGTCGGGGATGTAAGACGAAGGGTCCTGCAGGAGCGGCAAGTTCACCAGCTGCCTCTCCAAACGATCCATCTCCAACATGTCAAACTGCAGAAATGATGAGAGAAAGAGAGAGAGAGAGAGAGAGAGAGAGAGAGAGAGAGAGAGAGAGAGAGAGAGAGAGCGGGGGGGGTG
>JAQQZX010000016.1:3881711-3922277 GCA_030068355.1 Notoglanidium maculatum | reverse complement strand
CGTGAGATCATACCTGGAAGCCCGTCTTGGCCGTATGATCGAATGATCTCACTTTGGCTACTTTGTGCTGTACAGTGGAGTAATACGCCAGTTTTGTCAATGAGCCACCTATTAAAGGAAAACAACTTTCACTACCACATTCACTTATACATCTGTGCCTGGACAAGAGCTTAGAAAACGTACCTTTACGAAAAGATACACCTGGAGGTGCGATATTGTTCACCTGGAAGTACATAATAAAAAAAAGAACGGACAAACCGTCGACTCTTCTATGGCATGCACATCTGCAAACACGTCCACTTCACATGCCTGGATAGGTCGTATTTCTACACTGGCTATGTTTTTGTTGAACAATTGAACTTTACTGCCACCTACATACAGTTTCAGATGCAAGGCATTGATGAAGCCAAGTGCTGTTTCTAGCAGCGTTAGCGAGATCGATTCTAAATAAGTGGCTCCGCCCTGTGACTCCAAAATTTCATGGGTTCTTCGTCGGCCCGTGCTACACCCTTCCACCAAATTTCATGGAAAACAGTTGGTAGGTTTTGCACAATCCTGCTTACAGTCAGACAAACCAACAGACAATCAAACCACACGAAAAACACAACCTCCTTGGTGAAAGTAACAACGAATATCGCCATGGGCTGAGCGAAAGTCTGAGAAAACCAGTCTGTATGTTTGTTTGTGTCCTGTCAGTCATTTTATGGACCTTAGGGCCACCTGAGATCCTGGGGGCGGAGCTTCATAAACTTGGGCTATTTTAACAGCAAAGACAACTTGTACATGGATTCAACTCTGAGACTTTTTCTTTCATCAACATTTTCCACTCTGATTAATATTCGACTGCCTCAGGTGCACTGTGACTTATCCCTGTTTTTTCTCTACCTAAAGAGAACGATGCAGCGGCACTTTAGCCCTTCAGCCTGCCCAGCTCTCTCACCTCCTTACCCGTACACGCAAACAGATCAGCTTCTTAAAGCTTCACGCTAATACCGCCGTCAACGTCAACACGCTCGTCATCTGGCTGATCACTAACTAGTAGTTGAGAAGACTACCTCAGCTTGACCAGATGAATTTTTAAGTCAAGGGGGTGTTTCGGTGTGGGTTTCTTTTAACCAGTTCTAAGCAGGGAATTTTACAAGTTGAACTTTGAATCCAACGTCAGCGTTACTTCAATGCTGGTTGCGTCATTAACATGGTGTTGAAGAAGCTCGTGCGTTCAAGATGGTTTAAGCATGTTCCATTGTAAATGCGAAGGCGGTGTCCACCGGTGACGTCAGCACGGGACACAACCTCTAACTCCTCCCAGAAAGCGCACAAATACAGCACCAACCACCAAATTAGCTAAACATACCATAAATATTTGTCTAAAAACATAGTTCAT
This sequence comes from Notoglanidium maculatum, assembly GCA_030068355.1. Lineage (NCBI taxonomy): Eukaryota > Metazoa > Chordata > Actinopteri > Siluriformes > Auchenoglanididae > Notoglanidium > Notoglanidium maculatum. Next base: position 3,920,893 of record JAQQZX010000016.1, on the reverse strand, counting down.
AAGTTTCACACTGAAGTTGTCTTTTAAAAAAAATTATTATTACATATTACTCATGAGACTAGCTAGCTAACGTTAAAGGACGTGCTTTACTAACCTAACAAATATTCAACAAAACGGATAAAATTTGTATTATTATTATTATTATTATTCTTTGTTAATTCAACAACATGAAGTGGATATGACCGCATTATGTTAGTTATTGTTTCAGGAGCAGACAAGCTTTAGTTTGAACTGTCAAGTTCTGTAACGTTAGCTAACCTTCAGCTAGTCAGTTAGCAGCTAGCAATTAGCTATTTTACACAAAAAAAGTGCACAGAGGAATTCAGTTTAATACCTATATCTATTGCGAACCTCTTGGCATTTTCCAAATTCCGGAATATTTCATCCGGAGGAAGGGTTATGCTTTTATCCATGCTGTGCGAGCCGCTGTCACTGCCTCCGTCCGTCGCCATCTTCCACTACGCTTGTTTTGACCAACAAGCGCAAACTGCATACTAGCCTACTAAGTAGTATGATGAGATAGTGCGCATCCAGGCCACTTCAGCCTGAGTGACGTAGGGTCTTACCACACTTCTTAGTACGCTAGTGCGCTGTTTAGGACGTGGTCTGAAACCCAGCGTTCCAAGCACGCGCTCCAATTTTCAAAATAAAAGTCACGAAAAGGCTCAACGCTAATAAAAGTATTAAAAAGTGTAATACATTCTTGACTAACGCAACATGTGTGGCCGTTGTTGCTCCGAAAGAAAGAAAGAAAGCAAGCAAGCAAGAAGCAAGTAAAGGAAATGAAAGAAAGAAAGTAATAAGCAGACAAACAAACAAGCAAGCAAATGAACGAACAAAATGAGAGTGAAAGAGAAAGAAAGAAAGAAAGAAAGAGGCAAACAAGCAAGCAAGCAAAGGAAATGAAAAAGAAAGAAAGAAGGAAGCAAGCAAGCAAACAAACAAAGGAAATGAAAAAGTAAGAAAGGAAGGAAGAAAGAAAGAAAGAAGCAAACAAACAAGCAAGGAAGCAAATGAACAAACAAAATAAAGGAAAGTGAAAGAAAGAAGCAAACAAACAAATAATGGAACCAGAAGAAAGAAACAAACAAACAAAAGAAATGAAAAAGAAAGAAAGAAGCAAACAAACAAATAATGGAACCAGAAGAAAGAAAGAAACAAACAAACAAAGGAAATGAAAAAGAAAGAAAGAAAGAAGCAAACAAACAAGCAAGGAAGCAAATAAACAAACAAAATAAAGGAAAGTGAAAGAAAGAAGCAAACAAACAAATAATGGAACCAGAAGAAAGAAAGAAAAAGAAGCAAGCAAGCAAACTAACAAAGGAAATGAAAAAGAAAGAAAGGTCAGGAGGGAGAAACACGTTTTAATAGCTACTGTAGTGTCAGTAATAACAGCATCTAACTGGGTTTTTTTTATATTCCACGGGATTAAATGTAACTGTAAATGGATAATTAGAATGATGTCAGTTTTATTAAAGATAAATTGTAGTAATTGGTTAATTGTTGATGGCTGACATACAAACACTACAGGTTGTGCAGTGTAAATTACTGTTAAATAATCCACTTTGGGGCGGTAACTCCACTTCCGGTCAGCACATCACTGATTACTTTCCTGCAACAGCACCACACTGAGTGTTTTATTCTCTACCTCAACGTGCTGCTTTACCCAGAGAATCCCCATAATGCCCCGTGTCCCCGGGTGTAAGGGCACTACGTAGTGCACAGGGCTCTATTTGAGACACGCCTCTCCGACTCCCAGAGTTCCGCAGTACCGGAAGTGGTGAGGTTTAATGTCGGCTGTAAGGACCATTAGAGCTCCCGAGTGTGACAGACGGGTTCAGGAGAGTGGAGCTGCTCTGCGTTTTAATTTCATTTTCAACATTTTTGCTTCACTATAGTATCTCTTTTATATGGAATGAGACACTTCTTTATAGGAAAGAAGTATTTTTATACGGTTTAGTTTGAGACGAGGAGAATTGGGCTGGATACCAGCAGGGTAGGTAAAGCTAACTAGCTAACTAACTAACTCACTCACTCACATTAGCTAGCATTCATTCAGAGGTTTTAATTTGAAATGAACGCTCATTTTCTTTATAATTACAATACCTTCTGGTGGTTTGGACATGGTAAACAGACTGTAGTTAGCGAGTTGTTGGTTCTTCCTAGCTGTTCTGCTAAGCTGGTGAAGTCACTAAAACGTTTAACTCAGTTTGTTTGTTTGTTTGTTTGAACATTTCGAGTTAGTTGAATAAACCGGAAGTTGATTCTCTGCTTGCGAACACTTCTATAGTTAGGATGGCAAGACTGTCAGGTCTGTCTTTTCTTGCTGTGTGACATTTTTAAGCTCTTCACTCACCTGTTGATGTGTTTTATAAGTGATCCTTCTTCAGTTTTCACTTTCGAACCTTATGATGGATTAATTTACAGCTTATTTAATGAATAAAACAGTCTGGGTCATGCTTTTATAGGGAACTAATCAACAACAGAGTTCCTCTTACCATGACAAGTCAGTGATCTTGCAATACCAACATGTCACCAGGTGTTTTATTCCACTTGTACCTTTAGAATTCTGAGATTTTTTTTATTAAACAATAATATTAGACTTTTTATCCATTTATAGTTACAGTAATATCCTGGAAAGGATCCACGAATCCAGTTCGTTCCTGTTCTCACTTATGTCAGAGCGGCTATAAACGCTCGTATCGTCACCAACGTTTTTTTTTTTTTTTCCCCCTCTGCGCTCTTTCTTTTAATACTTAGCAGGGAAAGAAATGGGTCATGTTACTGAGAACTTACTGACTGTTACAAAGCGCTGACGCTGGAGACTCCTTCCTTAAATAAAGGGTAAAAAAGCACTAGGAAACAATGTTTCACTGTATCAGCACTGTGTTGTTCAGCGGGAAAGCACTTATAAATACTTGTAGATATGCACAAATAGGCTGAACTCAGGCTAAGGAATGAAGACGAGCCTTTACTTTTTAAATACGTGATCGTTTATACAGCATGAGACCCCACGTGCACGCAGCCACCGGGTGATGAAACACTCCTCTTCTGTCACTTCAGGTGAAAAAAAAAAATGGAAACGCAACCGCATTTCTAGGTTTGTGGAGTTCATGGTTCTAACGACTCTGACGAATCACTACTTTTGTTATTTCTCTAATTGACTCATCCGGACAAAAAGCGACTGACTAAGTGGAAACTTTGCGAAGGGGGAAATCCAAAATCGACAGTTGATTTCATAACCCTGGCTTTTTCTTTTTTGTTGTTGTTGTTTGATTTTCAGTAGATCTTGGAGATCAGTCATTTATGAGTCACGCATTTTACTATTCAGCCTGTTAAAATTTGTATTCAGTTTGTGTTGAGGAAACGCATAGATGGTTATCTTTCTGCACGTAGGCATGATTACAGGAACTAGTTTGCTAATGGTTCATTCAGTGTAGGATGAGATGTGGTTTTCTTTCTGGGGTTTTCTGGCCTTTTAGACCTGCATGTCTTCAAACAGTGAAATGTTAAAACAGTGAAATTGGGATTCTGAGAATAACATTTAATCTCCCTTTTCACTTTAGTCCACTCAGTAAGCCGAACCAGAGCTTAACTCTCAAGACGAAGCCCGAAGGACTAAGAAATAAGCCGTCGTTAGGCTGAAAAATCAAAACGGATACGTCAGAGAGTGAAAAATGATCGTGTGCCCAAATCGATTATTAGTTCCATTTGCTGGTGAGCTCAGGAACACTGCAAGACCCTGAAGACCACTGAAAACATCCACCGTGGAGGATGACTGGACAATTCTTTCACTGGTGAAGAAAAATCCCTTCATGGCAGCAGGCCAGGTCAAGAACTACCTCTAGGTGGTAGGTGTATGTATCCAAGTCAACAACCGAGAGAAGACTTCACAAGAGAGCGATACAGGGGGTTTACCACAATATGTAAACCTCAAAAACAGGAAGGTTTGTGCAGAATACGGGCTCGCGTGAACGAAAACATTTCTCGAAGTGAGATTGAGGTGATAAAGGTATACTTTCAAATGCCATGTATTTGTAGCTGTCCCTTGAGCTTTTTTGTCATCCCGTGCCGTCCTGCTATTGGTGGATCGTACGTCATCGTCACACTGGCTTTTTCCCAGACTCTGCCTGATTGGACCCTGAGTTTGGTGCAGGTGGTGAAGTGTAAAAGCCGCACAGCAAACCAATCACTGGTCCGTCGGTGGGTTTGGCTCCGGCCGAGCTCTGGCACGAGCCGCTTCAGGCGTTGAAGCTAAGCGCTGAAGCTGGACCTCAGTTTGTCACGTTCTTGCTCTTACTGCTTCTACTTTTGTGATTCCAGTGAAAGAGTCGCTACGGTTACTAATGTGAAAACTGGTCTCGGATCAATATCTTCTCGTATACAAGGAGCGTCCAGGAAGCACCGTTCTTCGCCACTTAAACACCCGAGAATGTGCGACTCCAGCGTCTTGCATTTCGCACGCGTCCGTGATGCATGGAATCGCGATCGAGCCGTGACTTGGCAGGAATCCTGCGTGAAAGCAAACCAGCTTTAAGTGTCTGGAGTGAGTTTGAACGGCATAACAAATTCCTGACACTGCCAGAACTTTTGTCTTTGGTTAGAACGGCACTAAACGACGATTCTTTTACGACGTGCGATCTGATCGTGCGTAAATCGTTACGCAACTCAACAATTTAACAACACTTCCAGGTGGTCCTCTGAGGGACGAGGTCTCTACAGCCTCCGAACCCGATCTCCATTAATTCGCTGGAGCTTCGTTGAGGGTCCTGGGCCGATCGATCATCGGCGAATGCTATTGTGTTTGGAAAGTCTTTCAGAATCTGCGTCCAAGTGTCTTGTTTTTGGGCACGGCGAAGGCGGAAACCCAGGATCAGTTTCAAACTAAGGTTGTTTGGGTTGGACGTCGGAGCGGGCAGAACTCCAACCGAATCTCCGACCTTCTTATCGAGTTATGTTCTTTTGGGAAAGCAAATCGACCGATTGATGTTATTAGAATTCGGCTTTATTCAGCGTGTTCACAAATCAAATCAATTCAGTGGGTTGAGCGTGCAAAGTAGAGGCTATTAATATGAATGATTTCCAAGGAAATGGGAGCGGAGCAGCCGCGCCGTTCTGTGATCTCGCTCTCCCTAAAGGGAGTTTTCATCCTCCGTGTTTAATGGAGCCTCGAGCCAGCCGGCCTCTCCCTGGTCTCCAGCCTTACATGGGAAAAGTATTTCTCACCCTTGCGCACTTAACGGGTGTGAGCGAGAGCGTGCAAGTCGGTCTGATTTATATTCAGCTCGCTTAGATAATACGTTGCCTGTATGGACGCAGACCGACATTGATTTATGAAGAAAACACGATATCAAAGCTGTGCTCTGGTTTTGTAAATGTAGGGAGAAGAAAAGTTCATCATCTGACAAAATAAAGAACAATTTGCTAATAATTACCAATAGGACACTTTTTATTGATTGATTTATTTATATTTACACTGAAATGTTGACCCACGCTTGACCGTTTCTTTTCATTTAACCACTGAGCCGATCTGGAAGTACACGGATCAAGGTGTTCAGAAATAAATATGGGGTGATTGAAATATTCTCGGATTGCAGCACCTCTACAATCCTGCCAATGAGAAATATGATCAGGGTTTTCAGAAACCCGTTTGAACAGTTTTCATTCTGAATAAGTAAATGTAACATCCGTCTGATCTTCTTTTTAAAAAAATGCTTACTGTCGCAGCATTCGCCACATCCTCAGTTTGACGTTGATTCGGGAGAAGGGCGCTTAAACATTAACTTCTTGCTTCCTTTAGTGCGCGCCGGTTATAACCGGTACACTCGCTTCGCATGAAGTCCAGAACCCTGAGCCACTCCGCCGGTGTTCGAGGCTGGCGTTCCGCTCAGCGTGGTACGGGCTGTTATGAGCTGTTAATGAAGTGATGTCATAAGAACGGGACGGCTCCACACGTCTCTCTTTCCAAATCCACAGCTGCTTTGTGTTTGGCGAGGTCATGCTCACATGCTTCCCCACCCCTGGGCTCTGCTCCAGGACGATCCCACTGTGGTCTCTCCCCCGCTCTCTCTCTCTCTCTCTCTCTCTCACACACACACACTTCCTGATCTCAGTCTTCTCTGTCTCTTGTCTGTTTTAGACCGCTGAGCTGATTGGTGACGTGATCCTGCCATGCGTGAATACAAGCTTGTGGTGTTGGGCTCTGGAGGTGTGGGCAAGTCCGCACTGGTGAGTACACTGTGTTGGGAATGCCGTTATAGAAAAAGAATCAACGACAGTGACGTGCTGCGCGTGACGTTTCCAGTCCTGAAGAGTTTGTCATCTCGCACGACAAGCATTTGCCAACAATTACTATGTACATTCGAGTTCTCAATTCTGATTGGTCAGAAGGTGGTGATTAATTTTCTATAAGAGCAGCTCGGACAGACGTTCCAGCTGCATTTCAAAGCACAGGTTTATTTTAATGTGTGTAGTAATGGGACGAATAAACAAATAAAAAAGAGTTTTCAGTGCAACAGTAAGTCTTCATTGTGGATAGTTTTACGTTTCCTTTTCATCAAGGTGAATGTTTGTAGCTGCTGTAACGTAAGCGATAACAGGACTGCTATTTTTAGATGTTAAACGTAACTATAAACAGATGAAAAGTATAGCAAGTTGATCTGTATTATATTGTACTGGTTGGCAAGTTGCTGAATAAAACGCCTTGAGACGTGCTGTTGTTGGAACTTCATCAAGTCTGCGTCATCGCCCCGACGCCGATCATTCTCCAATAACATCGCGTCCGCCAGCAGTTCCGTTAAACATCCTGGGATTCCGAACTGACAGAGTTTGTGCTTGTGTCGATTATGTTCTGATTAATTACACGTTTTTACGTTTTGGTCGCAGACGGTGCAGTTTGTCCAGGGCATCTTTGTGGAGAAGTATGATCCTACAATAGAAGACTCCTACAGAAAGGTAGCTTGTGCTTCTCTTGTCTGCTCAAGCCTGAGTATTATCCCAGCTTCCTTCCTCTCGAACGCATCCGTAACCTTCTCCTCTCTTCTCCGTTCAGCAAGTGGAAGTGGACGGGCAGCAGTGCATGCTGGAGATTCTGGACACAGCCGGGACAGTAAGTGGTGCCGAGCTCCGTTCTGGCTTCTCGCTCTCCCCGAGTGCGAGTTACAGCGGCAGTTTTGTGCATGCGGATGTGGTTGGCACAGAGTAATGACTCTAAACCACACGGAGCAGAGTGTGACATGAGTGCAGGAAATGGGCTAAACGTGCGAATATCCCTGCACTCTGAAGCGTACGCTCGTCTCCTAGGAGGTGAACCGACTGTATCAGCCGTGCTATAGCTCGAGTCTGGCAATAGAGCTTCATTTAATAAACAAAACACACAAAAAACAGCATATAGAGACGAATAAATCGTGATGTTTATATTATTATAATGTATTTATAATATTATATATTCTATAATAATATCCTCATCTCATACTCGTATGATTCTTCTGTTGCTAGCAAACCGCCAGTTAAACGAGCGAATCAGGAAATGTGGGATCAAAGATAATTAATTTAATGCACGCAAAAAAAAAAAAGAAAATGTTAAAAAAAAAAATTCAGCACCAAATTTTTTTAACACTGTAATTTCAGCGTATTTATCATGACCATATTATATCTTCACCTTTAAATTGAAGCGCAGTTTTTCTCCTCTCTTTGGCTAATACCCACCAGATCTACTGTCACACAGCAGCTACAAATCAGGGAGGGTGAAGGCTAACACGTGCTTCCGTTAAGACATGTAAATCCGACCAACTCCACCTTTAGAGCTGCAGCGTCACAGGGCAGAAGAACACGCGCAGAGGAAAGCGCTATCCGCCCTATTCTGCGTACATGAACTCTGAGCAGCCTATCGTTAACTTGCGTCACTGTGATCGACAGGAGGCAGACTAACGCCAGCCACCCAGAAAGCACGATTGATTACGGATAACTGTGGCGATAGCCGCGTTTCCGTTAACCCGCTTAACGTGCAATTTGAAATCGCGAACTGAAAAAAAACAAGAACGGAAACGCATGGATTTAAAAAAAAAAAACTCAAATCGCAAAAAATGGAAATGCTAAAACCCAGCCTTAGTTATAACATCACTCGGTGAAAGCGCAGAGCATTCCCAATTGTGTTCTTTCAAAAAACATATTTTTTAAAATATCACTACGATTTTGAGCAAAACCGCAGTGGAAACCTGGCACGATTCGAACTTTCCGTCCCCCTCAGCAACCAGTTAAATGTGTGTTCTCTAAACATTACGGCCGATCGTTCTACTGGGTTTTTAACACGCTACACATGTTCCACAAGACCACTATGTTGTACACTGTGTAGTGAGCGTATGTAGTGAACAGGAAGCCATTTTGGATTCAGCCTTCTGAGAATGAAAGACAGGAGGCATGTAAAATATGGACTCTGGTTCAACTAAAAAAATGGCAAAGTAAGCCAAATATCCATGACAAGGAAATCTGAACGTTTATAATATTTCTTTTTACTGTTGGGTGATGGTGTCGCATCATAGGCTGATTTAATATTTGTATATAAATGTAATCTTTTATGTAATTGGAATTGAAATAAAGAAGTTATCACTAATCTTTACTGAAGGCTAAAAACAGAGCATGTTCTTAAACCTCTAACATTTTTCTATATTTATTTACATGTTCATTCTCTTAACATTATATATTCTATGACGACTGTGAAGTAACTCGTTTTGTGTTTTCCTGTAACAGGAACAGTTCACAGCCATGAGAGACCTGTACATGAAGAACGGCCAGGGCTTTGCACTCGTCTACTCCATCACCGCACAGTCCACGTTTAACGACCTGCAGGACCTACGGGAACAGATCCTACGAGTAAAGGACACGGAAGACGTAAGTGCGGAGCGTTCGCGCAAACCGTGCTGGGATCTAAACGGATCTGTAGCACCTCCTGAAAAGGCCCTTCAGCCAGACCCCAGAACGCGCAGTAATCGGTACGCGGGATGCAAAGCGAGCGGGACGAACCGCACCACCTTTACTCATCCTCGAGCCATGCCAGTTAAAGGATGCCCTTTTTTGGGCGTGTGTGAAGGGATGTAGCGCGAGCCGAGGATAAAGCCCCCATGCTGGTGTTTATCAGTCTTCCTCGCTTTTCGTGCGATCGCTTTTTTTTTACGTCTTGAAAGAAAATCTGGCTACAAGGTACTGCTGATTTCCACAACAGGAGGCCGTGTGTGTCCTGACATTTAGTCATTTTGCACAGTATAAAAACAAAATTTACAAACCCTAACTTGTATTTTTAATACATTTTGTCTCGAAATTTTATGCAAGTATCGTTCTACAAAAAATATCGGTCCTCTTCGGAGTCCTCTTCATCGTCAGTGCCGCCCGAAGACTCGTGAATTTCTCCTACGGATCTCTTCCAGGGTTTCCAAGGCACTGTCGTTTGTTTTTGATCTCTAAACATCATAAAATGTGTAAAAAAAATAAAAATAAATAAAAATAAAAATAAAAAAAAGATAAGCTATACTCCGCAAGTGTGTGAAATGCGTAAAATTCAAAAGTTGATTGTGGATCTCTTCATGGTAGTGCGAGAGCGCGTTGGAACGCTCACGAGAACTGGAATATCGCGGAAAAATCTTTACATGTTCAAATCTAGAATATTAGAATATTATTGGTTTTTTTTTACTAATTAAAACAATGTTCTTTCGCAGATCTGGAAAAAAAACAAATATGAAAGTTTATGATGAGTATAATATTTATATATTTTATACGATAGGAGTGACTTGTTTCGTTACAGTAAAACATTGTAGGCTCATATAATATCTGTATAAAATGTTCTTTAGTAGACAGAAAAGCACGCGTAGTCATCTGCGTATCTAATGATGCGTTTTCCCTGTTTCAAGACCATTCAAAATATTAAGACCGTTCAATGTAGAAGGGCTGAAAAGCTTTTTTTAGGAAAAAAAAGAAGGAAAAAAAACAACTAGATATGGTTTGGAATATTCATGAGCAAAGCGCAAGGAGCCTGAAAGTATGAATGTGGATGGAAAGCCGGTTAGAGCGGGGACATTCCTGTGCGTAGCGCTGTGTGAAACCCTGAGCTGCACTCGCTCACGTGGCTCCGTTTGCTTCCCCGGGGAACTGCGCTGTGCTTCCTGACTGTTTGGATTTGAAATACTCGCATGCAGCCAGTCCAAATATGGCGAGGACCCTTTTAGTGAGGAGAAGAGAGGCGCTCTGTTCACGCCCGACTCGAGAATCGGACGCTTTTATGCACCTTCGAGCTGCCTTCACGTGGCATGATTATAAAATAAATGCCTCATTCCTACAAAAGTGAGAATCCTAGTGTAATACTACTCCTGCTTCATCACGAGTATTTACAGCACGCGCGTCCTGAATCCTCTCACACACGGAAATCGTAGCCACTAGGCAAATACGCAGACAGGAAGTAGATTTTATCCTGCACAGGCAGGGCCGGAGATGTTTCCTTTTCACACGTTTCTTTTCACACCCCGTAATATTTTTGCTCACACGTTTTACAGACAGCTTTATCTTCACAAACGTGCCCCATCATTCAACTGTATTTAAAGTAGCCCTGAGCTGTAAAACAGATAAAGCAACTCCTATTTTAGGGAGCTGAGCTTTACGTAACGAGGGCAGGTAGTGACGATTAGCCGCTGATTAATCTCCATGGCTTTAGTCTGAGATGAAACGGCGACACGGCACCTGCACGCTAAGCTAGATAACGTAACATATAGCTTGTGTTCCTGATGAACAAAATAGAAATAGCCAGGGAAAGTAAACTAGCTGGCATGATGGAGAAATGGTGTTTGGGGGGAAAAAAAACAGCAGAATTCTGTGTATTTATAGACACTTTTAATGAAATTGAAAGACCTACAGATGTTCCTTGGAGATTGAAAGAACACATTATTAGAAACGAACGGTCACGTCACGTTTCTCTGTCCTCCTCTGTTTTAGGTGCCGATGATTCTGGTCGGTAATAAGTGCGATCTGGAGGATGAGCGAGTGGTGGGAAAGGAGCAGGGACAGAATCTGGCTCGTCAGTGGAACCAGTGTGCCTTTTTAGAGTCCTCTGCAAAATCGAAGATCAACGTCCTCGATGTAAGCATCTCTACGTGTTCAAGGCTGACCTGATGACTACATATGCACTTCCTGACAACAATCCACTCCGTTTTTTTTCTCTTCTCTGCGGAACCGGAATTTTCGAATCCAAAGATCTACGTTTCCGTCGCTGGTGTGTGTAGGGAGTGTGTGATCAACAGATTTGTGTCATAGTCACTCATCATTCGGTTTGACTAAGAACCATACAAAAATATAAAAGTTTCTTGGAACGTCGTCGTTCGACACATTTGGTCGTCACAAGTCTGGCTAGCTGATTTTTAGCAACACAGTAGATTTTATTTGAGCTCTCGTGCTGCACTTTGCTCAACGTTTGTTGTTTAAATGGGCTTCACGAATAAATCTGACTCGACGTAACTATACAAGAGGTCTAGCTACATGTTATCGTTGTACGTTTAGCATATATTACTGGTTGCAAATGTATGCAGGAAGTGATTTATCAACTGACGACTAAAGTACTGATTTATGTTCTTAAAATTATTCATCTGGAGCCGAGAAACAACATGTAAATGCAATATGATGGCCACTAGGGGTCACCATTCATGTGGGGAGCTTATTCGTTTGTGGTTATGTTGACTCGATGCGGTTTTGATGAAGCTGTAATACTTGGGTTAAGTAACCTAGACTGCTGTTGATGTAAGGTTGCTTACTAAGACTTCCTGGACTTAAGGAAGATCATGATGATCTAATGACGACAGGGTTATGTGCATTTAATAAAAGATATGTTTCATATTTCTGCATTTAAGACTTTCATGAATGCTTATCACGGTGCCATGACACTGTAACGACAGGATTATGTATATCCCCTGAATCCGAGTGAGGTTTTGTATTTCATCTCAACACACATTCGAATAAGGCGCAGCTTCGGGCTCGTGTAGGTTTAACGTTTCCCCATGAACCCTGCCCTTTAGCCAAGAGTTACCCAACATCTCATCTGCTTGAAAGTTTTTGTGACCGTGTCATTTCCTCTTCCTGTAGATCTTCTATGACTGGGTCAGACATATAAATAAAAAAACGCCAGTGGAAAAGAAGAAAGCGAAGAAGAAACCCAACTGTGTGCTCCTGTAGTGTCTCCTCCGCTACAGCACCTCCGAGCCAGGTACATTCACCTCCTGTAACTTCACACTGCACTTTTTAAACGGTCACGTTTAATTAATTTATTTGTTTCAAAAATATGCCATTTAGTTTAAAGGCTCCGACTGTGACGCATCCAAAAAAGGACTTGCTAGGTCAAAATAGCGATTTACTAAGTTAAAATGAGAAGATACGACGTCAGAATAGCGAGATACTGGTCAGAAAGATGGCTTGCTAGATCAGAAAAAGGAATGCTAAGTCAAAAGATTACTAGGTCAAAATAATGATTTAATCATTTAAAACAAGAAGATATTAAGTTAATGAGACGCTAGGTCAAAATAATGGGATAGAGTCAGAAAAAAATGACTTGCTTGGTCTAAAAAAAAAAAAAAAAAAAAAAGAGAGATATTAGGTGAAGTCAGAATAAGAAGATACGAAGTCAAAATAATGACCGCAATTGAGAGAAGAAAAAAAAAAAAGACATTGCAGTTCAGGGCTTCAGCATTAGATAAATTGACATTTAATTCATTAATTATTAGTTTGTTTTTGTTTTTTGGTCAATTGAAATACTTTTACCTCACGAAGCTATGAGGGATGCAAACTTTTGCACTGAAGCGCATCACACAGCCCTGTAATGGATATTTTCCTATGACGTCCAGAAGATGGCAGCACGTTCACGGTGTAATGCAGGATCACCACATCACGGTTTCAGACCATTCACCAGACTGCTGCTTATCAGTATAATAAAGTATGTCGACTATATGGATTAAACGTATGAAATTACTGGCATGTTCTGTGAAAATAGATCAAGATGCAGACCTAGGGGGAAAAAATGGCTGAAATTAGACGGGTGAAGTGGTTCCATGATGTTATAGGAGTCCTTCATCTTATTATTTATTTTTTTTCTTTTTCTTGAAATGAAACGATGCATAAACTCTCATAAATGTTAAAGATTTTCCTGTGTTACATCTCGTTATAAAGCTCGTACACTGGAGAGTCCTTTCAAATATGCCAAGTCTACACCTATTACACATGTTTCTGTGCTTCCTCCACCTGCAGAACGCTGTAATGAAGAACCGTTGCCCCGTTCGGAAGGCTTTTTCCATCCTCCACGAGTGTGTAAGGACCAGCTTGAACTTGAAGGACACACACGGGGGAAAAATACACGTGGAGTCGTCATTTTTGGGTTTTTTTTGTTTGTTTGATTCCCGAACATCTGAGGAAAAACGTTCATTTATCACGACCGGAGTAGGACGCTTTTTTCAGTATTCCTCGGGAACACTGAGCATGAGATCTTCCGTAAAATAAATAAATAAAATCCAACAATAAACACATCTTTCATTTCCGTACCAGACCAGCTTCATCCGGAGAACCGCACCACAGGACCGATTACATCACCCACAAAGGACTTGGTATTAAAGTAAGGACTTCTTCTGAAGAAAAGGCTTAATCTTACAGCGGCAAAGAGAAGAGAGAATTTCAAGGGGGATTTGGAAGGAAATGGGACCCATGAATTAGTTTTCTAATATTTCTGTACCTAAAAATGTAACTCGTGTGTTTGTTTGTTTGTTTGTTTTTAATTTTAAACTCCAGTGTTTTTATGAAGGGTTCTCATTTCCAGTCATTTTCCAGGAATTATCCTCGTCTTCTGTTCATTATTTTAATCTCCGCATCAGCATGACCACATGATGTAGGTGTTGTAAATGAAACGAATGTTGACTCTTTTGAAGTATTCTCATCCTCGAAGCCATGCGTGTAAAAGTTTATAGACGAAAGTTCGTATCTGTACGTAATCATACACCGTCTCCCTCGGCATCAATAAGGACCTGACCCCTGACCCCTGACCTGTGACCGTTTTGTACTTCAGTCACTCAGCTTTCATAGCTTCTTCCATAAACATATTCTATTTTTCGGACGTGTAAGACTTTGCGCCTTTTTATAGACAGCGGAAACCTGTGTAAAATACCGGACGGATTTGTAGGTCTTCTGAGTTTTGAATATATTGTGGTATATCTCTTTTATTCCTACTCATGCATTTCTCTCAGACGTTGTTCTGACTTTTATGGTCTATTAAATTTAATATGTTTTCATGGTATTGGATAATTCATAGCGTTTTTTTATTTTTTAATTTCAAGTCAAATCTCTTTAGTTTTTGAAGTTGTGTGAAATCTGACTTTGTCACCATCTAAAATTAATTTGGGCTGGGTGATGTATAAGGAATAAAATACTTGGGGCTGTAATAATCAAAAGATATGGGAAAATAATCGATAACGAACAACTCCTACTGGAGTTGATTATTTTCTAATTAAAGCCAGAAAAAAAGTCCGGATCCTGGAATCTTTCCAATCCTGGAAAGAGCCCTAGAGAAAGTCCATGCCTCTGATGTATCCGACGCTGAGGAACCTGTGGAAAGATGAACGTTGTATTCATCACGCATTGTAAATACATTAACACCTTAGAAGCATAAAACATGAAACCTTACTCATGCCTGGCATACACTTGTATTAATATTCATAAGTATGCATATTTATTCATAATCCATTATGAATACATAATTCAAAGGAAGTTTGTTTTTTTGTTTTTTTTTAACTTCCAGAACACCTTTATAGCAAGTTTTTCTTACAGTAGTGCTCGAAAGAATGCGAACCATACACTATTTCTGCATAAATAAATATGACCTAAAATATCGTCAGATTTTCACACAAGTCCTAAAATAGCAGATAATGAGAACCGAATAAGACAAAATTATTATAATATTTAAATTTAAATATTTTACTATGAGGTATTCTTATAAACTTTTTTATAACATATATTATAAATACAGGCTTCATAGGAATTGTTTCCATTTGTTTGTAGTTTCTGGTCTTATGCGCCGAGGAGAATATATAGACCTTATAGTTTTTCTTATGAACAGATATAATGCGTTACATTATAGTCATACGGTCAAACTTTATAATGTATTAATGTAATGTAGTAATGTAAAGTGTCATGATCTTATAGCAAACAAAATTAGTCATGAAGGTGTTATGTAGGTGCTGCAAAGAAACTTCTTTTCAATGTTATTCTATCATATATGAAAGGCTCATATGCAGGTCATGTAGCCTTATGAACACTGCTCTTAAGTAGTGTTTATGAGAATAAGCTAATGTTATTTCGCTTTGAAAAGTTTTAAAATGTCTGTCCAGAGCAATATCGTGTGTTTCTGTGAGTACTGAGAGAAGGAGGACAGTCTAAACAACCTGCTGATGAGCAGAGACAGGTATGAGATAAGGAGGAGGGATATCCCAAGAGGCTTTGCTGTCATCATGTCATCTCCATTCAGACTTCTCGTCTCGGAGTCTGCAGTGAGTTTGACTGGTTTGATCAGCTTCCCTCATTAGGAACTTGCTCAGGTATAAAGTACATTTTTAGAAAGGTGCACTTAAATCGTGGTGGGAGTGACTGGTATAACTTTAGGTGATTGATTTTGCATTGTCAGAATTATATTTAGAGAGTATGGGCAGTTTTACTCTCTTGGGTCCTGCTTATGGATGCCTGAGGCATCATGGGGATAAATAATCATGATCTGCTGACAACAGGACAAACTCTTTTCTGCTGCCCCACTCGTTTTTTATTTTTACTGAATTTTTCCTTTAGAGACTTTTATTTGTAGATTGTTGTCAGGTCAGCAGGCTGCAGACTGATGTACTGGCAGAATGAGGTTTAATTCAGGACAAATCCAAAATATGAGACAAAAGGTAAAATTACAAAACAGGCAATGGTCAGGCGGGGCACAAACAGGTTATCAGAAGCTAAGGCAAGAAAAAAAAAGGCAAAAACCAGAGACAAAGTAGAAGGGGGGAAAAAAAGGCTTGGTAAAGTCACACCAGCAGTAACTGAAGTTACTTTCCAAAGACACAGTGCACACTAAAGTCCTTAAATATCTGAGGTGTGATTGTGAACAGGTGCTGTGAATCAGGAGACTGTGTGGTGAGGCGTGTGTGTGTGTGTGTGTGTGTGCGCGTGTGCGGGTGTGGGTGTGGGTGTCAGCAGCCATAACTGAAAACTGAAGGCCGTTCACTTTTCAGTTGTAATTTGGAACAAGTCTGAGAAAATACATACACATGTTCCATATAGCACCCTAATAGGTTCTTTGGTATTTCCCTCTAAGAGTTGGTTAACCTTAAAGAAATAGTAAGCTCGAACCTTTAATCATTCAAAGGCGTAGAAAGGTATACCATTGCTGACAGTGCGCCAATAAATACATTATATGGCCAAAAGTATGTGGACACATCAATATACTCATATGTGTTTCTTCCCCTAATTGCTGCCATGTAGTTGGAAGCACACAACTTTATACAATGTCTTAATATGCTGTAGCATTACAATTTCCCTTCACCGGATGTAAGATTTCCAAACCTGTTCCAGTACGACAATGCCCCTGTGCCCAGGCGAGCTCCATGAAGACAAAGTTTATCAAGGGTGTAATGGAAGATCTTGGACCTGGAACACAAACTTCACCCCCGACCTCCTCACCCAACGACAGTACCTGATCTCACTAATGCTCACTAATGAATGAACATAACTCCACATAGCCACGCTCCAAAAACTAGTGGAAAAGCGTCCCAGACGATTGTGGATTGTAATAGCAGCAAAGAGGGGACCTAGTTTGGAATGCTATGTTCAAAATATGTATATGAGTGTGGTTGGTTAGATGTCCACACACTTTTGGACATGGAGTGTATTATCAGGGAACAAAATGTACTACTACTTCAGAAAACATGTTTATATATACTATGTTACTCATTATAGGTATGCTATTATTTTGGTTATTCTTTTTCATGAAGGGTGCAAATATTTACATCATTTCTATTTCTATTCTCTGCATATACTTGAGGAAAAAGAGAAACAAGTTGTGGCACTTGAATGTAAAAGTCTTTAAATGTTCTTTTTGCCATCTCACCTCTGTGAAAAGAAGGGAAAAGAGGGCAGCTTAAAATAACAACTAGCCCTCACACTGAGCTAATGGATTTTTCAGCCTTAAAGTCCAAAAGTGACAGGAACATGAAGTTATTTTGGGTGATTTCTTTCCCCTCAGGATGCTACGTGGCTGTCTAGTCGAATATATACAGAGTCTGGTTCTGCTTCACTGAGCCTGGAGGAGATGAACCTCACTTTTATTTCTAAGACAGATGCTATTTAGTTGTTAACATTTTCCACACTGTAACTCGTCTCCCTCTGCCACATAAGATCCACCAATTTCTACGAGTATAAATGCTAACACCTGCTAGCAGACATGCCTATTAGTTTTTATTACATAAAATAATAGATAGACTAAAATTAGATACTTTACTAGCAAACTTAAATGTTTTAACTAGTGAATATGCATCACGCATGCTAGCAAGCTAGTCAACATGGCTAATGATTTTAATGAAACACATAAAATAATACTAAGCATGCTGTCAGTTAGCAGGCTAACCAGCCTGGCTGCTAGTATTAAGGTCCCTTTAAATGGAACCTGTGAGCTTGTGATTACGACATTGGAAGTGAAATGAAATGCTTGGCGGTCTGATGTTACGCACCTTACTAACAAATCTGTTTTAGTTAATATTGAGGAAATTTCATTTAATGGTTTAAACGCAACATGTAATAATTAAACCAGTGATAACTAGCATGCTATCAACTACTGCATTTAGCGGCAAGTCACGTGTCTTGCTAGCAAACGTTTTTTTTTTTTGCTAATCACAAAATATGTAGGTGCTAGTGACCGTTGCTACTGGCTTTATTTGGCTAATAATATAAGCCTAGCCTAGGGTTAGCCGTTATCATGCTAGCTTAAATGTTAGATAAGCTTATGACTAACATTTCAGCTTATCATGAAAGCTTAAATGTTAGATAACTTCTATCAAACTTGGTTGATAGTTTTAACTACACAAATATAATAATTGGGCTAATTTTGGCTAGTGCTTGGTTTATATGTAGTCAGCTTAAACTTAGCTCTTAGCTAGCTTGTTGTAGCTAGCAGGAAATCAAACTTTATTAAAGTGGTGTGGTTATGTAGCTTGCTATTTCAGATTTTTAGATGTTACGTATCTGAATGTGTGGGTATGTTCGTGTGTGTGTGTGTGTGTGTGTGTGTGTGTGAGAGAGAGAGAGAGAGAGAGAGAGAGAGAGAGAGATCACATTATTGTTATCCGTCAGACCATTTTTTTTGTCCCGCTTCTTCTCTTGCAGTTTTCAAGATACTGAACCCAAACCTCAACTTCAGCTCGTCTGTCCTGTGTCTGAATAGTGTGATTGTATACAACTTTTGGAAAGACACTCATTTTCCTGTCATTTATTTTACCCCATTGAAATGAATGGAGTTTCGAAAGTCTTTCTGTTCAGTCCCATTTCATCAGAGAGCCACCAAACTTTATTTCATAGCTCAGACCTTTTTTTTTTTTTCTTTTTCCACTGTGAAGCAATCACACTCGCATTTTCCTGCAGAACTACTTCTCTAGTTTTAACAGGAAATGGGTAAAAGTGATTTATTTCAAACATGAAATTGCTCTTACACGTTTGAATTAGCTTGAAATAGTGTGTGGAATCTGTTTGGCTAAAACACAAGCTTGGGTCACAGCATCTGCAAACACTTCTATTTATTTCAAGTACGTCCACCAGTACTGTTTACTCGACAGCCGGAGCCACATCAGAGGATTGAATGGATTCACTGGAAGATGCTAGAACAAATTTGGAAATTGGCCATGTTTTTATTTGCCTCATTGCAAAACCACTGCCGTCGTCTGTAATCGGCGAACACGGCAGCTCTTTCTCTCTCATCAAGCACCGATCCACGAGGGTTAAGGTTCTAACCCACGTCTTTAATTAGGGCTGTAACCACCAGGGAGAGCAGATGCATGATAATCACAGCTTGGCTAACGCTGATGCACGCTGACGGACATTCATTATGACGACCTGATGCCCCTGCGCTCCGGGTCATATCCCCCAAACCAACCCAGTATGCCGATGAGCATTCTGTCATTGGTTTATTTCTAAACTGATGATTAGCAATGCAGAGGTTTTTAAAAGAATTCATAACGTACTCGCCATGTAGCTTAATATTACACTTTGCACTAGAGCAGCAGTGAAAAGGATAAAATGATTGCATTGACTGTAAACAATAAAACACTCTGTATAGAAATAGAAAAATAATCAACTAATCATTAATGTAAGCAAATAATCAATAATGTGTAGAAAAATATTCATCAGCATCGTGGTGCGATGAAACAGAGTTACTTTTGCCATCGTAAAGTTGATTATTTTCCTAAATACTGCATGTCCTGAAGTGTTAATCTAACAACCACCACTAACCATTTTTAATTTACTAATGAATGGCACATCATAGTTTTTATACATTTATGGTTATTTTTAATGTTCTGAGCTAGTTAGAAGTTTGTTCATTATAGTTTTTACTTATAGCAACAATAAACTCCCTCACAAGCATCTCTTTTGTTCTTTCTGTTGAAGATAATAAGACAAGCTAGTTTTTAGTCAGAAAGAGAAAAATCTGTCCTGAAGACAATTGGTGACACTGGAGACTCCTTCCATAAATGTTAAACACCTCCGACTTGCAGCACCACGTACATTTTAACAGTAAACGAGAAATGCTGGGTTTCATTTCAGCCATTTGCCTTCTGATTGTATATCACTAATATATCTAAACACCACACAATAAAGCGTTGTTCCCGGGCCACATCATTACCTGGAGAAGTGACATCACTAAGTGAACACATAAATAGCCCCGCCTCCAATTCATCTGAGCAAATCTCTCCTGGTTTTCCTGTCACTTGCTGTGCTTAACAATTGTTGACCCAAAAAACAGTTCTTGAAAATGAAGTTGCTCATTTCCATGTGGCTTTATGTGTTCTTTTTTTAAAATGCACTTTACAACAGGACTTCCATTGTACTTTTTTTTTTAACTTATTAGCTAGGAATGGAGCTACATTTGAACATATTGTGCATTTTTATATTTACTCCACATACTCATAAGTTACTGATGCAGAACAGATCCAAAGACCAAGAAGAAGAAAGAAAGAAATATCTTCGTCGAGGTGAAAAGGATAACTATGAATTAAAAGAATAGCAATAATTACCAGTCTGAGTGGAGCTTCAGGAGAAGGAGAATGGAGCTCCAGACAGAAAGAGAAAGCAGGCGGGACCCTTGTTTCGCTGTCTGCTCTCCCACTCTCTCTCTCTCTCTCTCTCTCTCTGCAGCTTAAAGCTGCTCATTTGCATCTCATTTGGATTTTCAGACAGTGCTGTGGAATTAAACTGAACTGTGGGTGTGGGAGAAGTGGGACACGGAGGAGATCAAAAGAGTCTCTGAAGTTTTCAGAAGTTCCAGAGATGCCCTATGTGAGGGTGTTTAGTCATCCAGATCTTTTTGAAATGTCTAATCGCCAGGGGTGGAAAGATAAAAAAAAGAAGAAAAAAAACCCTCACATGTACCCTTGATACAGTACTTTACACCATGGTTCACTCTGCCAGCACTTTCATCAAAACTTTACTTTTACTTCACTTTCTAAAACAGCGCCTTATTTATCAAACGAGATACGAATGGATTTATGAGTGAATTAGAGGAATAACATGAGCATATTGAGCCCAATAATACACAATATCATGGTTTTTATATTCAAACATATTTGAGTATGGGTTTACATAAAAAAAATGCATGCTATATTTTTATGATTATGGAATTAATGTTAATAGCATAATTTATATTGATGAAAAAGAATGACATTCAAAACATGACTATGACACAATGTGCAGTATTTAGTTGAAATGCTTCCTCCTTAAGCTTTCATGCTGGAGAAGTGTTGTGGCTCCGAAGTAATCCAAATGCGTGAGATCGTTCTGGGATGTTATGTAAATTTAATTTTCTCAAAAATTATTTTATATAACTCCCCTGGCCATGCTGGCCAGTAAAAAACCATTTCAGATGGAGTGATGCAGAAGACGCATTTCATTTTCAGCTCAATCATGTAGATTTTGTAAGTTTTAGTAGATTTAAAGTGAAGTTTAGTCTAAAGTCAAAGACTATGACCACTTTTTCAGCACCCAGGAATTGTAAAAGATGGCTTCATTCACTAATTTCATTTACTCTGTTGTGTGTTAATGGATGGAAAACATGTACAGCTCATATAACAGTGTGCCAAGTTTCCCATTAGCGAGTGTGTTCCTGTTTATTGATTCTCTCACTGCACAAGTGTTTTCTTCTCCATGTAAGTGAAAAAAAGCTTCCTAAGCAGTCGATCTGAAGCTCTGTGTGGACATGCACATGTGGCTATGTACATCTCTATGTATAAACAAAGTCTATAATTTGAGTTAGCGATGTTTTAAATCACTCTTTTCACATCTTTCATTAATTGTTGGTCTATTTTCACGGTTTCCTACATTACCCATAATCCTCTTCGACTGCCTGCTGAATAAGGTACATCCCTTGCTTCATCTCTACTTAAAGAGAGTATAATGACAAGTCTTGGTAACTGACAAAGGATTAACAGCTGCATTTTTTTTGAGGATGTGCCATATTGTGATCTTATGTCTTATATTTTAGCGTAATCTTTGTCATTAACCGAAATGACTAAAAATTTGCCCATTCTCTTGGAAACGGTGCCAATAATTCTGGAGTTGACTCTGACATCTAGTCTTGATCTTATCTACTCAGATCTGACCAGGCTTGCTGTCAAACATTGAACAAAATGTGACATGTGAACTGTTTAATATGCTTTTGTGAGTGTGCAGTGTGGGAAATACAATTCGGCAGGAGAGTGAAAGTCTGATTTACCATTCTCTCTCTCTCTGGTGATAAATATAAAAAGTGAAATGTGAGCACATTCTGGCAGCCTGCAGTAAAGCTCTGGCTGGAACAGCTGAAGACATTGAAAGAAAGAATGAATTTGTAGTATCAGGAATTTGATCCACTTCTCACTCTCTGTCCAGCTCCTTCCGAAAACCTTCGCTCACTCATCAATCCCAGAATCAATCCAACCTTAATCTCATTATCAACACTAGACTATGTCTAGCAAAAATATCCATGTGCTGTCAGGTTACAGAGCGTGATTGTGCAATGACGCGGCGCCACCGCCTTTGTGCCCTACTTCTGGGGGCAGTGAGAGAGCGGCAGCTGCCCAGGCAGTGAGACAGGAAGAGGGGGGATGGAGTGACGAAGGACAGAGGAAGGCAGTCATCCAGTTAGTGAGTGCTCACGTCCCTCTTGCTCTTTCTCTCTCAGTCCCGAGGGGAAGATACAAGAGAAGGAGTCTGTGAGGAAGACGACAGCTGCAGCCCTCGGGTTCTTGCGCTTGGGAAGAACTGCTCAGTTTCCCATCCAACACTGCACCTGGTTGCCCTGAATGGACAGATTGGGGTTTGAAATTGTTTTTTTTGTGTGTATGTAAGAAGTAATAGTGTTTATAAGTAAAACACTGTTACATAGTGTAGGGATGCTAATGAATGGTGCAATGGTCATGTCAACTAATTCACTAAAAACATTTATTTATTTATTTGTTTATTATATTTAAAGAGGGAAGTAGGGTGGATACCAACGCCAGCATCATTAGTCAAAAAATATAAAAATAAATGCTCACAGTTTTAGAATTGAAGTAGAGTCGATGGCCGGCACATGGTTCGATCCTTAGCTTAGGTCACTGCCTGTATTTATTTTTTCATGGGTTTCATCTGGGTTCACTGGTTTTCTCTCATCTCTCAAAATTATGCCAGTTTCCCAAGATTGGCTCCAGATCCACTAACTGGGAAAAGTGGTTCCTGAAAGTGAGTGAATGAGTAAGTCTTGTTGATTCTTGGGGTCATCTCGTGTAATACTCACTTACAGATTATGGCAACTGGGGTGTGAGTACTAGATGTGAAGCAGAGGTGGAATCACAGAGAATGAGCAGGTAATGAGTGAGTATCTACACCTGTGTGCAGTTAATGTGTGTGTGTGTATGTGAGAGAGAGAGAGGGAGGATGCAGACAACTCCACCAACCTTGACCATATAACTTCAATGGAAACTTTGTGAGTGTGTTATTTATGATAGAAAAGCACTGTATTAAGTTATTAAAAATATTCTCAACACGCAGATTAGAAGCCTGTCCCCCATGTCCTCATTCCCCCTCCTTACATTATATACCAGGTGCGTCAATAGCAATTTCCTATTTGGCCCTTTCTGAAACCCAAACCCACAAAATGAAGTTCTTGACCTCCTCTCTACAGGGGGTTTCATCAAATATTAATGGTAGGGGTGTCAAGTTTTGAAAAGTATTTTTGCAAAGGAAAACCTTTTTAAGGAATACAGCATTCACGTATGCCTTAGCCCAAAGTATCACTCATTGTATGTGCTATTGAGTTTCAGACATGTAGTAAGGTCATCACCAACAATTAATTAGGATTTTTTTTTATAAAGAAATATAAATTTTTATTGAAATTGTGACAACAGACAGGTCTCACAGTATATTTACACATCACACTGATTTCAATAACTTGTTAAAAATACTTGCTTTGGCAAGACAACAAAATACAGGCTTAACAAACTAGACACCACTTATACATTTTCATTCCCCAGTCCACTGTATAAATCTGAGTTAGGTACAAAAGTACTTTGCAACTACGGTAGAAAAGTGTCGACAGCTCATTTCCACCCTCCGACTACAGAATGGCTTTTTGTGTATCAGCATTTTCTCTTCGTCACTTTACAGTTGTGTCATGAACTGTGAATGCTGCATGATGCTGAAATAAATTCCAATCTGGAAAAAAAAAACCACAGCTTTTCTACTTAGTGTAAGTACTTGTATACATTTTTCCCTGACAAGCCACCGATTGACGAATGTTGCCTTATATTCCCCTCATTAAAGATTATGTAAGATTCAAAAGGGATTATATATCTTGCAAAATGGTCCATAATCTGATTGCAGGCACAGATAATGGTGATCTGGTCAGTGTGAGCCACTTCATTTTTCACAGTACAGGCATAGTACATATGGGCTATGTAGAATTTTTTTTTTCTTACAGAATAATGTCTAATTTTTTTTTTGCTTACTGCAAAATCACTGGATTGACCTCAACAGCACATGAGGGAAAAAGGCATTTCTTCACCATATTTGTATGTGACAATGTATGCCATCTGCAAGATGTGCCAAATGTCTGCCAAATGACATAAATGTATGTCCCCTAACTGCACATGTAGTTTATCCATTTGCACAAGCAAATTAGTTATTAGATAGTTATTTAAAACAAACAGGGTGTATAGGTACAACTACGGTATTACATTATAGTAAAATAGAAACTCTTTGATGCTTTCTTTCTGTTTCGTTAAGATACTAAAGGCAGGGATATATGTAAGTGTTGGGAGGGAGATCTGTGCCATACATAATGAAGCTTATAAAGAAAGATCCAAAAGTAAACATGGTGAACAGTTTTACAGTAGTTTATAGTCAAGAGGAACCTCTATTTGCCCTGAATGATACCGTGATAATTCAGTGCAGACCGTGTTAATTCAGTATAGACACCATGGTAGACTTGTGTGCAAGACATTAAAACAAGTAAGAGTGAAGACTAAAACAATTCTAAGCATATCAGCAGAAGTGTCTAGGGGATTCGTATTCTCACTGAGCGTCAAGTGCATTTAAGTGCATCATCAGTAGAAGATCTCATTTCACACCCTGAAGGCTTTAATAGATTGTCATCGACAAAGTCCAAACCAAATCCATTTTAATCTCACTCAGTCCTGCGCAAATGTTGAATTCACACTCCATTGTCTCTGCACAAAATCCATTTTAAACCCAAACAGCTGTATTGTAATCAAGCAAAGGCTGGACCTTCTCCACAGCATCTGTAGGTCTCCTATCTAGGTAAAGTCCTAATAAGTGGCCCCTGTCCTCTGCTGCCTGAGGACACAATCTACTCTTTGCCTGCTGTCCTCCCCCTGCCCAAAATGGCAAGTAGAACCTACCCTTGGCCTTAGTGGTTTTCTTGGGTCTCTTGAAAATCTCTGCTTCGGAGTCATGACCTGGTGGCATCCAGCCAGGTTTTTCTTTCAATAGTTTGTCCCGGTCAGGTCGCACACTACGCAGAAACTTCTTAAATATATTGCTGGTAAGCGAGAACCTCTTGCAGAGCTCTTGGGATTGAGTGAGGTAGAGTGGATGAGCTGGGGTGTCTGGTCTGTTGATTCCCTTTCCTCCTTCAACACAGTCTTTGTCCACTTCAGGCAGGTCAAGCCAGTTGCCTACCAGGTCAGCAAGCACATTGTCTCCAAGTACCAGAGGTTGACGATTGCGGCTACAACTCATGAGAGAGGAGGTCCAATCACTGGAGTCATCCAAGCTATCCTCGATGTAGTCACTATCCAAGGATGGTCCTTCTCGAGATAAGCTGTGGAGAATCTCGGACAGATCCAGTGGTGTAAGTCGGGATGAGTCTGGGTGCATGCTTTGGTGGTTCGTTGGTGTTTGACACATTTTTGGGCCACAATATTCCGCCTGTGGAGCAGTGTATCCTGAGATCTTCCTGGGTAACAGCATACCCTCACTTTCAAGGCTAGATGTAGAGGGTGAAGTACCAACACTACTACGATGCAGGTGATGGGACTGAACTTGATCTTCTTGGCCAGAGATGTCAGATAACTGATGTTGCTGGTCTTCAGGCTCAAAGTTACAGTTAATAGATTTAGCTGGTGGTGGAGCCCCACAGTTCTTATTTCCCGAGATCTCCAGCTGCCCAAGTGCAGTTTGGACTTGGAGAAGTTTGAGTTCTTGGAGAGCTCCCATCATGGAGTTCATCTGAGCCTGAAGACCATCACCAGCCTCTTTCATAGAAAGCTGCAGAGGGCAGAGACAAAGGAATGGATAATAAAAAAGAATTAATTAACATGACATACACTGGTATAAGACCTTTACGTTGGTAAGCACTGAACACTCTTAGAAAAATTTTTTTTTTTTTCAAGGACTTTTTGGTTAGTTAAGGTTTCTAAGCTCTCTTAAGTAGATATATTTGGAAATCCTCGCTAATAATAAAACACTTTGTTGCAGGTTACTACAGGATCTACTACAGGATCCCCCCCAGCCAGAAGGACAAACCAAAGACGTGTTTAAGGTTCTACATTTCACTTTTTTCTAAGGGAGTAGCAACATGACGGGTTCTTTGGTTTGTTCAGCTGGAGAATCCTGCAAACATTTTCTGTAAACTCCCACAACAGAGGATTTGAAGAATTAGGCAGAAATTATTTCGAAAGCTACAACTGTTAACTGTCACAAGAAACCTTGAAGAGCCTCTTATTTACAATTGTACCATGATAAGTAATCAACTGAAAAAAAAATTTGTTTCTGGGTAAAAATATATAAAGAAAGACCAATGATCAAAGTACACTTTTGTCAACCACACATCTGTACCCATCTTGTAAGCAGTGAAAGGATCAGTTTCTTGTCATATAGTGCATAAATAGCTATATTTCATTGTTTATTGTTTGCTCCAGCAAGACCAGGTTATTGTGACACTGACCACATCCCAGCACTCAACAACTACTTAAAGCTAGTTCAAATACCATCTTTCTTGCTGATGATGTCATTCCTAAGAAACAAATTTTGGCTGCGTATTTCCTTACAGCTTATCTAATTGTGCCCCATTATCCCTCAATTATCTTTGTTGATGACATTTTACATGTAATCCAAACACAAAAAGGGACTATCAACTTACCTTGCATCATCTTTCACACAGGGGAGTTCCTCCCTTCTGTCAGTCTCTAGTCCCTCACCTTTCAGAGGCCAAGTTTGCTAGCCCTATATGTAGCTTTCTGCCAATTGGAGACCTTGTTCTGCTCTGGCACCCAATAGGACACGTCTAGACTTTAATCCCAAACAGTGGGGCCAGTTCACTCAAGCATAATCGATTGACAGACACTAGTGAGAGTGTCAGTGTGGGGGGTGGTAGAGGGATGCCATATGTCAAGGCTGCGTTTTTACCCACTCTGGAAATAATTATTGACTCAATTAAAGACAATACCAGTAGTAGAATTGATATTGTGACAGGAGGTAATAAAGAGCATCAAATAGTGCATATTTTTCTATTATTTACAAAATCCACTGGGTCCATCTAGCACACTAAAGACCTAGTCAATGTTTTCTGAACCTGCTCAGAAGATTGCTATAGTAATAATAGACCATGCAAGTTGTAGAATTGCCACTTCTACCTGGCAAAAACAGGTTTTCAGTCAGAAACCAATAAAAGAAAACAATATCTGGCACTACTAATGCTTAAGTTGTCTAATGATGATGGGGAAACTCCATGTTGTTTTAGCAGTCCTGAAACTCTGTTGCTATAAACCTTCCACTAATTCCATGGAAAATGTAGCTACACTTAATTATAACCATCAGCTCGTTCTCCATATGTGTAGACCACACATATGGCTGACTTCATTAGGAATAATTAAATGTCTTTAGGCACTGGGTTCACTGAACATAATGACTGTTTGATTACATAATCCTGTGGGCATCACCACATGCACTGTTATGCTGTACCATTACAGATGCTTAAGGCTTTCTAAAAGATTGCTCTTGAATTATTCAGTGTCATATTTGCATGTTTCAAGGTGGCAACCATGTGTGTTTCAAGACATGACTCTAGTTTGAACATCTGCTGATCCAGGGTGTTTTTACTCAAATATGAATGTCAGAAACATCACTGAAGCCATTTCAATCCAACAACTGAATATCACAATTGTGATAAATTACGGCAAATTATGCTTTTATGAGATAAATTCTTTATACATTATCAATTGTTCCTAACAGTATTAACAAATGAATGTATATAATGTATTTACATAACAAATGTTTAATTTCCTGCCTTTTTAATGTTTTTTATGATAAGTAATTAGTGTTTGTACTGTTGATGGTAAAATATAATTGAAACCATAGTTTTTTTGTAGAATTTGTAAATACTATGTACAGTACCATGTACGTGAACAGAACTGTTACTTCTGCCAAGGAGGTTATGTTTTCAGTGTGTATTGTTTGTCTGTGTGTTTGTTTGTCTGACTGTAAGCAGGATTGCATAAAACCTACCACATCAATTTCCTTGAAACTTGGATGCAGGGTGTAGTATGGGCCAAGGAGGAAACTGTTAAATTTTGGAGTGGATCCAAGTCACAGGATGGCTCCACAAAATTGGTATCTCTTTTGCTAACATTGTGAGATATGGCATTAGGGCTTGGCAGAGATCTGCACTCAACAGTGCCATACATCTTAAAATCCAGTAGATGGCAGTAGTTCAGTAGTGACAAAACATAGCCAATGTAGAAATACTATGGCTCTATTAGAAATATATCCAGACATATGAGCTGGTTACAGTTGCAGATTTGCATATCATAGAAGAGTCGACTGTTGTACTTGGCAGAGGTCTGCGCTCTAGTTCTATGATATATTTTTGTCAGATTGCCTTCCCATATTGAAAAGGGTCTTTTAAATAGGCATGCCTGGGTAGCACCGACTTCACCCAGACACAAAGTGCCCCAACTCACTCTGATTAAATCTGTTTTTCTGATTAAATCCAGCATCTCCTTTAACTATCCCAGGGCCTTGGCATTTTCCTGCATCAGCTCGGATGCTTATTCTCCTGCTGCGCTCATGTCCCCTGGTAATATGCAGAGGAACAATACTATGTCTGCTAATAGCCTCCTCCCTTGATTGAAAAGGGCATTTCAACAAGCTCTGTTAATGAACATGTAAATGTCAGGTGCACGGGAGGAAAGGCACTTCAAACAAATTAAAGGCATTGGTTGCAAGCTTACATCACTATACGCTAGAGCATGCTGATACAACTCGATTTTTAATCAACAGCATATTTTATACAATTTTTCCCAGTATAACCATTTTGCTGCTTTTATAGTCTAGCGAAGACTAGACTTTTGAAGACTATGTAAGGAATAAAACATGTGGTGGTGTTAGGAAGTTTAGTAACTGTTATAATCTCATTACTGATTACTGTCCAACAGTCTCAAAGAAAGTTAATCTTATACCACAGCGATTTGCCAATGATTACATTTTTGTTATTTAATGAAGAATTACACATAGTACTTTTTTTTCTTTTTTCTTTTCTTTTTTTTTTTTACCAGTTTTTAGTTGAATTTAATGATGTACAAATGTACAAGAAAGAAACTGTTTTCTGTTGCTGTTACAGAAAATTAAGCAATGTTCTTATCAATCTAGAACCAAGAATGAAGTACATTGTAGTATAATGTAATTTAATGTGTTTTAATGTTAGGATGACTGTTGCTTGGGTTTTTATTCATTCATTCATTCATTCATTTATTGATTTTACAATTTTTACCATTTTTGATGGCAAGAATCCTTAAAACATTCTACTTATATATACACACCTGCATCTATCAAAAGATGCTTCCAAAAACTTTTTCTAAATACAATAAGTGCATTATACTTATACATATATATGGCATTTATTTTTCATGGCATTTTATTTTAAATTTTAAAATCTTGTGTCACATTGCTTATTAAATATAACAATACAAAAAAATATTGTGTCCAAAAAGTAATATTAGTGTTTTACTGGTATACTCACATAGGCAACATGCAGTATGTTATACCCTATGTAGTGAGCATAAGTAGTTAATGTGAAGCTAAGAATTGTAAAAATCTAGCTAAATAAGGGTAAAAAAAATTAATTAATTAAAGATTAGAATTACAGTATAACACTGCTCTCACTGCAGCAGTACAACGTAATTCATATTCATCTGCTATATCGTTTCATTTTTACAGGGTACATCTGAGATGTTTAGTGTATGCCTATGTAAAAAGAATCCGGTTTTGAAGATTTGGGCATGAACGCTAATTTAAAGAAAAAGAAATGAGAATGCATAAGTTGTCTTTCCTACTACAGAGACAGAATACAGGTATACAGAATAAAGCCACAATAACACAAGCTGGACACTTTATCACAAATATGTCTATAAGCAGTCAACACTGAAGCTTGTATACACTGTAATACATCACTGCTAAGAGCTGAGAAGCACCATGTCGAGTGAGTGAATCAGTGCATCCTATGTGCCGTTTCGTAATGAATGTTTGCTCACGGTTTCAAGAGCGTCTTTCAATAGACCCATGAAGCAGCACAGACTAATGACAGCGTTTACAGGAGACTGCGTGGGCTCACATGACTATTTCATGCCATGAGAGTTAATAGGGCTTTTCAGGGTGCTGGAAATTGGGTGTACATCCTGCTCAGTGACCATGAATCTTAAAGGTCATAAGTGGAAATGGGATCCAGGCAGAGTCTTATTGAGACAAAGCTAAAACATGGGACTCGGTGGAATCTATAACTTTTTTTTTTAAAGCATCAGGTTAAAAACATCTTGTGTGTGCACTGATTAAATGCTCTGCAAAACCAGCAAGACCTTGAAAAAAAAAATCAATTTGCATGCATTTCCATGTGATAAGCTGGAAACATTTCCTTTTGACCTATTTAGGGTGAACCGGAGCACTGAGGCGCATTTCATCAAAGCTGTTTGTGCCAAATTTAAAAATAATCATGGCTGGTTTGCATATCAGAGCCAGACGCTTTATATATTATACGCTTACACTGATAAACGCTAGAGCGTATGAGATTTACTCGGCGTGATAACTGAAGCATCTTCCTAGTCACAGGGAAGGGAAGGAAGGAACGGGGATTAGCAAAAGCACTCAACTGAGTACTTTACGTTTTTTTTTTTTAATCTTAATCTGTTCTCCCACAACGTTCATCATTATTGGCTCCCCAGTTGGACGCAAATCTTTTAAACTTACCATAACAGAATATGGCAATTTCAGCTCTCCAGCTGTGTGTTTTTTCCCTCAACAGGGTGAATAATCTGCCTTAATCCATGCAGGCTAAATTGGCTTGGGTGTGTATGTTCACAGTCCCTTGTGCATGTCCAGAGCTGGTCGTTAGAGGTTATCAGCAGCATCTCCAGCACAATAAACACGTAAGTGCAGCCGCAGCTGTCGCTAGAATCCGAGCCAATTTTAGCTGGCGGGAAGGAAGGGCTTTGTGAGGAACAGGAGCAGACGGAATGAACAGAGACCTGGCTCAAATCAGGCCCATTCTTACATCTGACGATAACTTTAAGTACAGCATTTGTTTTAATTTTGGCAGTTATTTTTCGAGCCGAGGGCACTCCACCTACTTTCAAGTAAAAAACATGTTGACATGAGCTTTGAGACACAGAGGACCTGAAATCTTTGAGACTAGGGCTGTGTGATATGACTAACATCTCATATCTCATATAAACCGTCCAAATGACAAAAAATTACTGTAATAAGTGCGATTTGTGATTCAGTGACATAAATGATAGAGCATATTATTAAACCATAGATGGTTTTTTTTATCATCACACGATATGTATCGTCATATCACACAGCCATATTTGAGACATTGGTACATCATGGAAATCATGGAAGTAATAAAAATAACTCATTCTCTCTGGAGAACCAGTGCGCTTCTCCACATTAATAAAACCCGAGTGACAGTACAAAATGTTATATTTCTATTTGATTGTCTAGTGTTGCTGGCTCGCACAGCTCCAGGGTTCTGGATTTCGATCCTTAACTCGGATTATTGTCTGTTCTTATCCTTGCATGTTCTCCAGTGTTTCCTCTGCACGCTCCAGTTTCTTCCCACCTCCCAAAAGCATGTTGGTGGCCCGACGTCTATAAATTACCCCAAGACAATCAAACCTGTGTTCGCATCTTGCTTTGAAATGATCTGGAATTCCATCCAATGGAAAACACTGAGAGCCTCTAACTGAACCATGATTCAGTTTGTTACTGGTGGAAACACACATTTACAACGATCCGAATCAAAGTCCACTGGTAAAGACCATCACTTCTCACAGAACAAAATGCCTTTATAAAAGCACACCTACTGTTTAATCTAGAAAATGGTAACAACTCTGTAAAGGTGTTTTTTTTAGCTAAAATTATGGATCACATTGGCATTAACTGGTATTTTCTCTGAGAACAAGCCCTTGCATGAGCTATTCCTCTGAAAACCAAGAGGAAGGCTTCATCAAAACACATTCCTGATCATGGATCAAGGAACATCGACATATCAAGCATGCCTGAAAATCATTGCTGTGTGAAACCAAATCAGCCAAATATAAAAATGCAACAAAGCCAAAAACTTTAGAACTAGAACTAGGTTTCTGTAGTGGTCAGTCAAAATTGCCAAAATAGCCCTGAGCTCTGTGGGGGTTATATACTGGCCTTCCTGCCACACACAGACTGATCCCAGTGACCTCCAAACATATTCACACTTGTGCCTGACAGGCAGCATTCAATTAGCTAAGTCATTGAGGTTAAAGTTCTACGAGCAGGTGATGAACTTAAAGTAGTTATTTAAGTGAGAACTGGAAGTTTCTGACAGCAGAGTAGTCATTTGAACGACCTCCAGCTCGTGATTCCCGACTCAAAACGTCTCTACAAGGCTTTGACTTTTCTAGGAGGAATTCTGTGATATCATTACAACAGGGCAGTGCTCTGTTTTTACTTGATTTTTGATTTTCTTATTTGATTATTTTCCTATAACAGCATGCATGATAGCACTGTTCTTCGAATTAACACTTTCCTTCAAGTGGCACTTCTTTGCCAAAATGCAATCCAGACAAACAGATATGACCATGTGGCGTCCCTGGAAAAAACTGCCAGACTCTTCTCCTCAGGAAGCTCGGCAAGGCGGCTGTGCTCCTTTCTAAATGCATCTGTGTCTCCAGGCTGCAGCCCTACATGCCCCCTTACCACGTTAGCAAACTTAGATATGGCAACCATGTTCCACCCTGGTGCACGTCTGTCACCCCTGATCTCGGTGCCAGCTGGTAGACATGCGAGTAATTTTGTGGAGTCTCTCCAAAAACAACCTGGTGATGTGCCATGCCCAGGAGTATGAGAGTAACATGACTCCAATAATTAGGACTACAGGAAGAGTCAGGTCTAGTTTCAGTAAATTCTCTTCTGAGAGGCTGAGGACTCTGTGTGGAGGTAAAAAAAAAAGGACTGTGGGCAGTTCAATATATTTTTATGATCGCATCCAGCCTTGAGTGGTGGAAAACGAAGGGGCGGAGTTTGAATTTTTACAAAGGGTTCTCACCTTAGGCTATAACTAAATGGAAGACTGTAGTGTATAATGTATGAACTTTACCACAGTGATGTTGAATTCTTGAATCTGATTGGTCAGAGGGTGTCGCTCTGTCGTCTATCACAGCAGCTCTGACAGCAGCTCAGGCAAATCACAAGTTATCGTTTTAATATTTACAGGAACTTGTATGATGGATATTCCAAATAATCTTAGCACAGTAATAAACTGATTTTTAGAAATGGTTACAAATTACAATATGTTATTTGTTAATCAATTAAAAATTGTGATCAATTGTAACACAAACCTTGTAGCAGGCTATTAGATGAACAAAACACTTTGGCACGTGCTGTTATAGGAAAATAATCAATTTTAGATCAATTTTAAAAACCAATAGGCTGGTTTTTATTAACACTGTAATTAACTCCACAAGATGCAGGTTAGACAAGCTGCAATAATGAAGCAAAAAAAGATGTTCTCATAGTTCTCAAATTCGCCACAATTAATGTACTCCATGTACACTAATGTAAAACGTGTCTTCACAAACTGATGGAAATCCTGAGTAAAAAAGCGAGACCTGACGTCACTGGTGACATCATCCATGACGCTGTGTTTATAAAAACATGCTTAAGATGCACACATTAAATCACCAACCAAACTGCCGCAAGCAAGAAGCGGAATTCACAACATCTGATCTGGAAAGCACAGCACGCGCGCAATAAATATATAAATCCATAATAAATAAATAAAGAAATAAACAAGCGTGTAGAACTGAATCTTAACGAATGCACACAAACTGGCAGGGATAATAATAAACAACTTATAATTGCATCATATTGCACGACATAGGCTATAGCCTAGACCTGTGTGCGCGTGCTGGTCGTAGTAAACAACGACGTGCACAGCGCGTGCGTACGGAGCCCTCAAAAAACACCCCAAAACATTCCAGATTTACGCTTTAAGCTAGCATGTATTTCTTTAAATATTTATGCTTTATCGTATTAAGGCTTTTGTTGTACAAATAATCATCCCATAACACTGGCTAGATAAGCAATTTAAGATTGCCAACAATACTGAGATAAAAATAATGCATAGGCTATCATATTCTATGTGTACATACCAGTTCTTGTCTCAGTCTCTTCAAACATGAATCCATGTTTATGAGGTCCGAGGCGCTGAAAATTGTTCCATTACATTAGAAATAAATCAGCACCAACAGCTGATTAACGACTTGTCCAGTTCTGAGGAGGATTTTCTTCCGAAATCAATTGTCGGGAATAAAAAGCGCACGTGAAGCACGAGACATGTTCAGGAACGCGCGCGCCTGCAGCTGTGCTCTCTCTCTCTCTCTCTCTCTCTCTCTGTTCCTCTTCAGGAAAATATCCCTGTCTAAAAAGTTGTCTCATAAAAGCTTACGAGGTTCAGGGCTGAGTAACAGTTGCTGTCTTTTTCTCCTCAACTCTGCAATCTGCATGACAGCTGTGCTGCTTTTTTCCTCCCATTTCCTCACGCGCTGCAAAAGCAAAGAAAACGCACACTCCTCCCCCTTCCCTTAATAGGACGCCTAATTTTACAGGCTTAGAGAAGTTCACTCAGATATTATCACAAGGGCTGTAGTATAGTGCAAGTGTCCAAACGTGATGGAGTAAAAGTAAACATTAAACCAACCAAGTAAATGTTTGCATCCCTTATGGCTTCTTAGTGAGAAAAAAAAATAGTGAGAAAAAAAAATGTAATTGCTGGATTTTCTGCAATCTTCAATTAAAGATGAAAAATAACTGGAGATGTGATGCATGATCTTCTAATGTGTGCCTTTTCAGTCCACTGAGATTCTGCTCTCATTCTGTCTTGATCATTTATTCATTCAGTTATTCATGTTCAGTAAATTTCAGGATTGCAGTGGATCTCAAAGCCTATATCCTGGGTATACTGCGTGTGAGGTGGGAATACATCCTGGATGGTATGCCTGTCAATGACATGCATTTACACACACATTCACACCTAGGAGCAGTTTAGAGCAGTCAGTTTGCCTACTGCATGTTTTTTGGAGGTGGGAGGAAACCGGCGAACCCAGAGGAAATGCACATACAGACACGGAAAGAACCTGTGAAGCTCCTATCACGTGACACAGTGATATACATGGTGATACAGTGGTAAAAAAAAATCTCTATCCACTATTATTCTGAATTGAATGGAATGGATTTATTTCAGACCTCAGTACTGCATTATAAGAAATTGTCTCTTGGACCTAGTCAAAAAACAGAGAACATATTATTGCATTGCAATATAAATATTATTATTAATATTATTAACCTGTGAAGATCCTATCATGTGACCCTTTCTCAGGAGAAAATAAATAGCATCAGCCCCGACTACCAGTGGTGAATTCAACACGGATAACGAATTACAGCTGTTGTGCAGTTAAATTCTGCATTTTATAATGTTACCACTGCCTACATGCGTTTTCAGGCATGTTAATATGGACGCAGTTTATTACTAATACGAGTGAAAATGCTTGTCTGGACAGAGATCATTTTCATTTTAAAATTAAAACGTTTGAATGAGTCCACATACAGTCAATGTATTTTTTCACTAAATATTCCCTTCAGAATTTCATCTTTCTAGATTAAATAAAGGTATTTACTGTATGTTTCCTTGTTGCTGTGGTATCTTTTATATACCTGTGTATATTTGTCTACCTGTGTTGGGAATGTGCTTTCTATACTGCTTATGGAGTCAATCCCAGCTGAATTTGGGCGAGAGGCAAGGTACACCCTGGGCAGGTCACCAGTCTATCGCAGGTTTACACAGAGATGAACAATCATTCACACTCACATTCACACCTATGGGCAATTTAGAGTAGCCAGTTGACTGAATCTGCATGTCTTTGAACTGTGGGAGGAAACCGGAGCACCTGGAGGAAACCCACGCAAGCCTTATAATTGAATTCTGTACCATAGGTTATTTTTAAAGGTGAAATAAACGTATTTGTGAGCACATCTATACCATTCCTATCAAGTATCTTTAAAAGCCACCATTCAAAGATTTACAGGTATTCCAGTATTTTCTTCCTTTAAACCCCTATCCAGTATACTGCGTACTGATTTTACAGCATGTAGTTTGATGTTTACATTTGAACCTTGTGTTTATGATTCTACCTTGCACAGACATGCAGAATGATTTGGGTTTAAAGTTTCAAGGCAAAAGCCTTTTAAAGCTGTTCATGAGATAATCCGTGCAGTACATCTGCTTCAGCAGCAAAATTAAAGGAGCGGAAAAATCCACTGTTCCTTTAAGTGACCCGATTCCATCGAAATGAGCGCTGTAATCATCGGATTTTCCAGCTGTGCCACATGTTCACGTGTCCCTGCAGTGTGAGGTGCTCCAAAGGCAAACAGAAGAGAAGGGATACATGAATAAATCATCTTAAAGCACTTTTTCAGCGTTTGTAGATGGAGGACGTGAGGCAGCTTTTTGGAAGAGCAGGCTCTTATTTCAGCTGCATAGCCAGTTTTGGCTTATGCATGCTCTTACATGTTATGTAAGGAATGTTTTTAACTCCTAATGAAAGGAGCAGCGCAGAGGAAAGAAATGAGGACTCGGATGTGGAAACACAATCTTGTTGGATCACACGTGTGTATGTGACATGACCTCCATCCTGTCCTACAGCTGCATATGACTTCCTCAAGCTGTCCTTGTGGGGAAAAGGAAGGAAGGAAGGAAGGAAGGAAGGAAGGAAGTTGTCCTTTTCTGCTGATGCAAGACTGAAATCTACATAAACATTAATAAAGGCTCATTTTGAAAGAAACCAGCTGTTGTAATCTGGTTTTGTCAATTTCAGTCTCAAGTTTTATTGCATTTAAAGGTACGTTCTGTAGGATTTAGTGGCATCTAGTGGTGATGTTTCAGATAGCAACCAACTGAATGCCCCTTTGCTCATGGAGTATACCATTACAATATTAGACAGGGGGATATACTATACAAGCATATACTATACTGATGCAAGGGGGGGCCTATACTGAACATCACAACTTTCTTAAAATGGCTCCTTCCTTTCTTCTTCTTTGTTTTCCTTTCATTGCAGGCTGTCTCTTTTAAAAAATGTGAAATGCAAAATGAGGTCTCTAGAAGTCACTTGATTTCGCCATTCTGGACTACTGTAGTGGTGCAACATGGCAGATCCTTGGAAGAGGACTTGCCCCCTGTGTAGATATAAAGGGCTCATTCTAAGCTAATAATGATTCATAGTTACAGGTAATTATATGCTCGCAGGCAAAAAAATGAGGCAAACCCAAAACATGAAGCTTTTAATGGTGTCAACAAAAATCACTGGACAGAAAATGAACAAGAAGTAAAAAAAAAGCGCTCCTGAGACGTCGGCCTTCTTTTGCTGGTCGATGCTCGTTGCTGAAACTGTTGGCTGGAAAAGCTGAAAACAGGGAAGTTCACTTACACAGTCTTCTGGTGCCAAAGAGAAAATCATGAAAAGATTGAAATGTTTAAATGATATAAAATTGAAACTAACTTGTCTGGGGGTTCAAAATATTCCAAAATCTCTTCTGTTTGAAGACTTTAACATCGAGTGGAACAACACGGACTCTTCTTTCTGTAAAAAGCCGTCTGCAAGTTTTCCCATAAGACTTCAACATTTAAAGAAAATCGAGGGAAAAGCCGCACCGCACCGATTTACTTTATCTCTCTGTTTCATTCTGGCTC
The DNA here is from genome assembly GCA_030068355.1 of Notoglanidium maculatum. Classification (NCBI taxonomy): domain Eukaryota; kingdom Metazoa; phylum Chordata; class Actinopteri; order Siluriformes; family Auchenoglanididae; genus Notoglanidium; species Notoglanidium maculatum. The sequence continues at coordinate 3,882,831 of JAQQZX010000016.1, read as the reverse complement.
ATTTTCCTGACCAATGATTTGCTGTTGAGACCATTAAAAGCTTCATGTTTTGCAGTATTGGGTTTGCCTCATTTTTTTTTTTGCCCAGGAATGTACACAAACTGGAACATACATAATAAATAACACATTCTATTTCTACTAATAGAGCCCCTTAAATCCTACATAGTGCACCTTTAAGATTTAAAAGTTGGAAGCACCTGGCCCTGCTAATGTCAATAGACACCAACTGTCATAACTTTCAGTGTCGACTTGAGTCATGTGACGTAAGGTAACACTTTCTGGGTTGACATGACCTGATGCTTTGAGGTGAAATTCTTCAATAGCTATATAAAAATATATAAAAATTTCTAGGAATGCTATATGCATAATGTCCTATGAACACATTCATAACATGGTATAATGCACTCCTAAGGCATTATACTGTATTATACATGTGTTTATTAAAAGTCATGTGTATATATATTTATATTTATAAATTAACTTTATTTATACAAAGTTATGTGTATAAAACCTTTGTAAAGAAGATGTAAAGTTTTTTCTGACAAAATCTCTCGTATAATTTATTTGTAACGAAAGAACAAAAATCAGACAGGTCCCTTGAGTTTTGTAGTAGTGTAATGAACGCTACTTATAATAAATAATGTTAAATCATAATTCATAATAAAGGTAACTATAAAGGACAATGCATTTTCAGTCATAGCTATAACAATAATTAGATTAATGATTAGTGTATAATGCCATATAAATGTGTTATGACATGATAGGAATGATAAATATGACCTTCGTAGAAAGTGTTAGCAATATTATTAATGCCTATCTACATTATACGGCACTGTATAACAGTGTTATACATGTATATCATTTAGACAATTGGAGAAAATGTATTCACAGTTAAATTGATGTATTTCAGTTGATAAGTGAGCGTACATCTGAAACTCAACTCGAGCTAGCCAAGCCTATCTCTTTCTTCTTCTTCCTCTTCTTGTTATTATTGTCTTCTATAAATCATAAGGGAGAGCAAGATGAAGTGTACGTGAGCTTTTACACACCATACACACACACACACACACACACACACACACACACACACACACACACACACACACACACACACACACAC
>JAQQZX010000016.1:3865413-3879921 GCA_030068355.1 Notoglanidium maculatum | reverse complement strand
AATTTATATACTTTTGAGAAGCTGCTTTGAGACAATGTCTGTTGTTAAAAGCGCTATACAAATAAAATTGAATTGAATTGAATTATTGTTCACGTTTAAAAAAACAAACAACCTTTCTGTATGACTTGCCAACAGCGTTTTTAGCATGATGGTATTCTTAGCCCAGGTCCTGATAAACCAGTATCAGAATATATTTACCGATAAAGACTTCAAAACACTTTTCCAGCCAATCACAGGACAGGGGAAGAGGAGGGGTTAATAGAGATAGAGGTGTAGTGTCATTGCCATGGCAATACACATCCATGAATTTGGGGGTGGAGCTTCTGAAGCAGCACTGAAAGGAAGTGTGTATTTGTTTGGCTGTTGAGTTCAAATATGAACAATCTTTCTCCTGAATTGATGACTGCACCTTTAAAACATACCATGGGCTGTACCCTATGTCATTATTACAACAGCTATTATCACTCACAATATGTTTATGACAGGATTATATCAGTGTTATGATACATGGTTTATGTTAATCAACTTTAACCATAGAGGTGCTAAAACTAATGTGTACAATGTGCTGTTACATCACTGGAAATAAACTGTTATGACAATTATTATCTCTTATAACACATTTATGACAGTCCTATGATACGTGGCTCAATTGTAAGGAGAGAAGAGTCAACATTAATGCATAATATTGGCTGTCATATATTGTTATATCATTAAAAATAAACAGTTATTATAATGGATAGTCATTATAACCCATGATGTGTTTATGACAGGATTATATCAGCCTTATGACAGGGTTCAGGTGAGGCAGTTTTAAATAGAGATTAACCAAAATAAAGACACAACATGTGCTGTGATGTTTGATATATAGTTGAAAATTAAGTTGAAAAGATTTATGACATGAGCTCTGATATGTTTATGTCAGTCTTATCACTGAGGATTCAGGTAAAGTGTTACAGAAATCAAAATAAACATGTGATGTAGATTTAAAAAAATGTTTATATAAACTAGCAAAACCGCATTAAGCAATTTTTGATTAAAAGTGTTGTGCCTGTTTAAGGGTTCGAGTGGCCTTCGAGGAAAATGTCAGGTTGAGAATTAAAGCCTTTCGGTTCTCCCATAGTCTTAATCACTAATCACCTAAACAGTCACGATGCACAGACAAAGACATTCACATTAGACAGGGCAATGACGATCTCTGAGCTTCTAACGGGCCGTTTACTTTACTTTACTTTATTACTGGCATGAATATGGAATACTGCGAGATTTGTAACCACTGATTGACTTACTGTAGAGCAAATTCTATTGAGTGATGATAATGAAAAGGAATTATGAGAAGAAGAAAGAGATAAAAGCTACAGACAGAGAGAGAGAGAGAGACGTTAGTGAGAAGAAAATATAATGAAAGAAAGACTTAAAGACAGACCAGCAAAAAAGTCTAAACCATATTTTCTCATCAAAGAGAATTAAAACCCTTTTTTTTCTTCTAAAACTGATGACGTCTGGCTTCTTTTCTCTCCTTTCATTTGGCTGTGTGGAAAGAAATGAAACAAATAAACGTGAGCTTGCCCATTTTACACAACCATACGTTCTGACTAGAACCTGTGAATATCACACAATATGGAAACCACTGTGATTTCTGTATGTACTTTGCTCCTACCGTGGTGGATGACGCACAATCAAACTAACAAGAGACATGTTTTACACTAACCGCCTTCGCATCTTCAAACATCTCAGTCCTAATTTCCAAATTCTAGCAGGACAGAAGAAAAACCTGGAAGCCAATCCAGAAATGCGGACGTCATCTTCCGACAGTACACAGTGTCTCTATTTACGGTCCTGGACCATTTCCTTGACAGCTTCTTCATCGAATGAATTCCACAGTGTGTCCATTAGACGTGTTCAGCTCAAGGCTGACGGCTCCGCTCGCTCTGCTCTCCTGCAGTTCTCCTCCTGTTCGTTCACAAAGCCGAGACCTTCACGATGCTGGAGCTGGAGCTGGAGGTGGTGTTGATGGTGGGGGCGATGGACAAGGTGGTGATGGAGTCCGGGCTGAAAGAGCTCGGCGACGGCAGGCTGATGATGGCGGTGGTGATCTGCTGCCCTCTGCAGTTTATCTGCGCTCGCTCGTTGGGCTTTAGGTTGAGACTGGAGCGACAGCTGGAGGAAATACGCAACATTTAATAATTTGTAAATGTTAAAAGAGCTTTAATAATTGCCAGCTTTGACCTGAAGCCCTAAATTCCACCTTTTTATTCATTTATTCAACTTCAAAGCATATGAATTAGTAACTACAATGTATTTTTTTAGTACAGGTGGTATGAATGGGTGGGTCCTGGCAGATCAAGGCAATAAGCAAGGAATTAAACGCTGTTAGAGGAAAATAATCAACTACAGGTGATGTGGCCTGACCTTAATAATAAAATTAACAGCTCCTTCACCAGCTCCTCTCTTTTTTATTTTGTCTTAATGTTAATAAGGAGAAAAAACATGCAGCTTTTCATGTTACCAGATCTATGTGATGTTCGAGATTCCTTTCCATAACTGTTAAATATCCACTCTGCAAGTGAATTAGCTGTTACTATAGAAACGATAACGTGTTATAAGCACAGGATTGTAAACCTTGCAGCTGGATCTACTTTCAGAGCTGCTGTTGTAGAAAATTAATCAACAGTGCTGACGTGATGTGATGGAAGAGTATTTGGTTATTTTGGTTCACAAATTCAATCAGACTTTATTCAGACATCTTTTTCTCCACTTTTGGCTTTAATGTTGTCGCATCTGTACTGATGTTTTGGATCGACAGCTCACAGGGTCACGTCCATGGAGGCTTCGTCATGCGCTCACCTCGGGCCGAGGCTCAGCTGATCTCCACACTGGATGTGGATGGCGCTGAGCTCTTGCAGGTCCTGCGTGTGTGTGTGCGTGTGTGTGGTGGACAGGCTGGAGTTGGGCAACGTGAGTCTGTTGCGTGATCGGCGGGTGCAGCAGGTTCCTGTGAAGCCCTCGGTGCTCGAGATGGAGGGGCTATGAGAAGGAAAGTTCTGCAGCGGCGGCGCTCCTTCGACACAATTCTGCTCGTACAACTGCTCGTCCACAAACTCATGAGCCTGAGAGAGAGAGAGAGAGCGAGAGAGAGAGAGAATGACAGGCCGGGAAAGATGAAGAGAATGACAAATGGGATAGAGGGACACAGAAATAGAGAAGAGAGAGAGAGAGAGAGAGAGAGAGAGAGAGAGAAACGATACAAAAAAAATTAACAGAGACGGAGATGAGAGAGGCAGAGAGAAAGATATAAGAAAGAGAGAGACATAAACATAGAGACAGAGAAATACAGAGAAAGAGGCAGAAATACACAGAGAAATAGACCGAGAAAGAGAGACTCGGAGAGAGACAAAGCGAGAAAGTCAAAGAAATAGAGCAACCAAGAGACAGAACGTGACAGACACAGAGAGATAATTAGAGAATAAGAGACAATAAACAGAAAGACAATGAGACACCAAGAGTGAGACAGAGAGAAATTGAGAGACACTCAGAGATACAAAGAGGCAGAGAGCAAAAGAACAGAGAGAAAGACAGACAGCGTAAGACAGAGAAAGAGCGAGAGACATAAAAAAAGATACACAGAGCAGGAGACAGAGAGTGAGACAGAACAAGAAAAAGGAGAGACAAAGACAGACGGAGAGATAGACATGAAGAAAGAGAGGCACACACACACACACACACACACACATGGATAGAGAAATTTTAAACACAGCAGAATTTCCCATCACTCATCTGAACTGATGAAGCTCCTCGCATTAATGTCTTTAAGATTATACCTCACATCCAGTCGCCTTGAATCACTCACTGCTGCTGGACATTTTACAAACGACCTGAATGACTCAATGATTGAACGAAACGCTGCGAAATATTGCGTTACTCTTCTGACAGGAGTTGTTCAAACTCACGGTGGTTTTCTCCAGGCAGTGCAGTAGGTGGTGGTGTTGGCTCTCCAATAACGATGGGATCTTATTCATGTGCTGCTCCTCTTCTTCTGAGCCCTGACACACACACACATGCACACACACACACACACACACACACACACACACACACTTTACACATGCATGCATTTATTATACAAATATCTCACAAAAAAAAAAAAAAACAGTGTATTTAAGAACATGTATTTTATGGTCATGTGCAAAAGTATGTGCACCCCGGTCCGGAGATGTTCCCTTTTTTACTCCAATTAACAACAAAAGTCAAATAGTTTAGGCAAAGAATACACACATGATGGGACTATCCTTTGCAGGAGGTTAGATTAAAAATCTAATCTAAATATTCTCTAATGCTCACAATTTGCTCACTTCAGACCTTGTTTGTATCCCCTAAACAGCTTCTGTTGTAATACTCAGACTGCGGTACTCACCTCACCGCATATTACCCTTGAAATCACTTCTTCAGATAAGATCCACCAGCGTTCTTGTGTAAATGCTCCTGCATATTTGTAAAATGATTCATGAATATCTTTGGTCACATTCGTCCTAATGTGAGGAGCAAATGTTAGCTTTGACCTCAAACAAGTCTGATTAAGCTGGATGTTTGTGTATTTATGCAAAGTTTTAAGAATGTGACAAACGTCCTGGACATTTGACCCTTTCGGAACATAAAGGTGCTGCACAAGCACTTCCTTTACAATAACACAATTCTTTTTTCCAAAAGAAAACAAAATCTCATTTCGCCCAAGTCCTTCCGCCTCCTCGCGTTGACATCGAGATTCAGTGAAAGGCAGAAATGGCATGTCTGTAATTCCAAGTGTCAAACCTATGACAGCTTCATCACAACTTGTGGCATGAAATCACCCAGAAAACAGAGACCGCTCCAACTGCCTGGTTCTAGACACCTTCAACAGAAGGCTTGTTTTTTTTTTTCAAAGAAACTAAGGACACACTCGCTCAGGAATGACAGCATCCTGATCTGATGTACACACAAAGCCAGTGTGGTCACGTGCAAGAACAAAGCTTTGACAAGGAGGTCTGAATCAGCTTCATGGGATGTGTATTAAATAGGCGCTAACGACTTTTAATTGGAGGTGACTTTAATGTTGAGTGACACTCATAGAAAACAGAAGGAGGACCGGGTCAGGGAAGTACGACTGATTCTAGGAGCTTTACATTTAGACTCTTTGTAAGTCGGCACCGCTTCTAATTAGGATGGAAGGCGAGTGTGAGTTAAATCTGGCCTGATTTCATTAGCATGACTTTACCCTGGCACAGAGCACAATAAAATGGTGTCACAGGCAGTGGGATTTGACATAAAGATGGTCATTGCACATTAGGGCTGGAATAAAAAAAGAAAAAAAAGAAAAAGAAAGTCTCATTACCACTCCACAAGTTCTCAGCCTTGTTTTATGAATTATGTATGCTTTGTAGAAGGTTTGTAGACACCTCACCATGACACTCGTTCCAGATTTAGTTCCCTTTGCTGTTATAATAAGCTCCACTCCTTTGAAGGCTTTCCAATAGATTTTGGAGCATGGCTGTGGGGATTTGTGATCATTCAACCATTACTGATGTCGGGTGAGGAGGTCTGGGGTGCAGTCGGTGTTCCAGTTCATCCCAAAGGTGTTCAGTGGGGTTGAGGTGAAGGACACTCGAGTTCTTCAACTCCAAGCTTGGCAAACCGTGTCTTCATGGAGCTCGCTTTGTGCACAGGGGCATTGTCATGCTGGAACAGGTTTGGGCTTCTTAAAGAGAATTTACACAGTAAGTGAGACATAAGTGAATGTATGCGTTCGAATTTAAACTGCCTCCATTTCTCAATTGCAGGTTCTGCGATTTTCAAGATTCGAGAACGCGAAAGCAGTCTCGTGCCCCACAAAAAACGGCTGAAGTGTCCAAAGTGACAGTTCAGCCCCAAAGCCACAGGTTTGGAAGAAATGACTAAGTGACAGTAACTTTGTTTCTAATCTAACAAAGAAACCCTTAAAATGTATTTGATGGCCTTTTTATTTAATGTGGAGGAAAAAAAGTGCATGGATGGGAATAAAATAAAATTCTGCAAAAAAAAAAAACCCCAAACGAACGAACAAACAAAACCAAACAACAATTTTAGAAATTCAGAGAACTCCATAGCTTGAAAAGATTTAAAAAAAAAAAAAAAAAATCATGATAACTAAGATCGTGTATCATATATCGTGATATCATTCATCGTGATATTGATATTATGTCAATAATATCGCCCATCCCTAAGCTTTTTTTTTAGACTCTGAAAATAAAAATAAGGAATCTTACCCACACAATCCAATTCAGTGACAGTGGCTGTGTTGTAAAGTGCCCACTATAACAGGATTATGTAAGTTGAGCATGAAAGTACACATTATAACTGAGTGTGATGTTTACAGAAACTCACGATGAGATCCAGGAGCTCGTTCAGCCGGCCGTTGCGTTTGCTCTGCAGGTAAGCGTTGGAGCTACCCTTCTTGGCTATTCTTATCCGGGCCAGACGGGTTTTCTGTGTGGGCAGAAAGGTTCGGTGTCAGACAGCCAGTGCGAAGAGTAATGACTTGTCGTCGGTGTCCCAGTCCACCACCTCACCCATGAATCACACGGCAGACAAACATTAACCAGAGGCGAAATGGGTTCAGCTGGTGTTTTTTTTTTCAATTATGCTCATTATGTAATTACACTCTACATCTCATAGTAATTGCAATATTCACACTGTGGATCACTTTATTTATGAACTTAGACCTTAATGTTTGATATTGGAATCATTTGCAGGTTGTGGCGAGGCGTCACTGGCAAAGCTGATGTAAAATAAAAAGACTGTTCGAATACATTATTCATATTATTATTATTTTTTAAAAATCATATGTTCATATGTTTTGGACATGCGATTATGTAATATATGATCATGTAACAACAAAAAGAAACATGTATCCTGAAACAGCACGTGAACTCACTCATGTAACATGTGATAAATAAAACCATGTGTGAAAAAAACACTTAAAACGTATAATGGGTGAAGCAAATCATAACTGAATCATATGTGGGGAAATATAACATGTACAAGTGCTGTGTAAAGAAATTGCATGAGAATAAATGCCTAAATAAGATGACATGCAATAAATACGAAAAGTTCAAACGTGAAGTTTGTGTAACTTTGCGGTACACAAAGGCCTTTGAAAAAAAAAAAAAGAGTGATTGATTATTTTTTTAATCTTATTCACATTTATCAACTGTATTTTTCATGCACAATCACTGCTAATGATGACGGTTAGCTCTGACGGATGATGTTCAGGGCTGTTTAGGTTCCCGAGACATTTTATATATTGACCTGGACTTGGCTTAGACTTATTGGCATTTGTAAATAGCCTGTCTGAGTTGGTGCTGTCTTTTCTTTTCACAGGCAAGTAATACTTTCTTCTAGAAAACAGTGTAGTCATTGGTGCAATGCATGAACGAAGCCAAATATTTGGACTAAAAGCTTGGCCTTCAAAAAGAATTTGATGGTTTTCAGTTTTCATGATGTGGCTAAAGTAGCTAGCACTGTCACCTCACAGCAAGAAGGTTCTGGGTTCTGGGGTGGGGTTCTCCCCGTGCCTGTGTGGGTTTCCTCTGGGTGGTCCAGCTTCATCCCACAGTCCGAAGACGTACAGATTAGGTCACCTGGCTACTCTAAATAAGTGTGAAATGTTGTTCAGCTCTGTTTTAGCTCTGCGATAGTTTGGCGACCTGCCCAAGGATTGGCTCCAGCCTCGCTGCAACCCTTAATGGATACGCAGTATAGATAATGAATGGATCCTGACTTGGACTAGACCCCCCTTTAGGACGCTGTCTCAGCTAGTCCTGGTCTTGGACTTGTTTTGACATTGACAATGGTGGTCCTGTCTACCGCCCTACATGTTTGGTTATGGATGTATCAGTGAAGTGTGCTTGAATAAACAAACACCAATAGACACCAGATCTAGGGGTGTGTCACTCTGTGACGACTGTCACTGATAGACTGCATCAATCTACAGAAAGAATTCAGCCCCAAGCTTGTTTCATGTGTGTGTTTTGTGTCTAACAAGCATTGGTGCTGCAGGTGTTTCTCCTATCACTTGTTAACAGCAGACAAGACAATGTGGAAGCCTCATACTTTTCATTTATTTTTCTCAAAAGAGATGGAGAGCCCCTCTAGTCCATTTACACCAGCCGACCCTGCCACTCATACACCTATCACTGTTATTACACTCTAATGTAAAACGGAAAGGCTTTATTTGACTTTTGTCTTCAGCGGCCTCGTCGTTGAAAAAACCCAACGCCCTCAAAGCTCTATTACAAAAGCAGCATTGCGATTTCAGCATCTGGGAACTGGAGTGAAAAGAGACAATTTGAAATTGATGAGAAAGTGGGAGAGGGCCCGGAGAAGTGGCAGAGATAAGCCTTGAGTGCTTTTCTCGCGTTCAAGGTGAGAGTCACGTCTTAAAACTGCGTGTCACACACTCTGGCAGCTGCTCACATACTAATTCCCCCGAGACGTGTGAAGAGCATCAGTCCCGGGGGATGACTTGCATTAGGGGAGACAGACAGTGTGGGGAAAATGGCTTATTTCAGAACAGTATTGAGCTACATCATATGTCTGGGTGCACACGCATATAGAGTTTGATCCAAATACGAACGAAAAAAAAAACCAATGGAAACAAAAGTTGGATGGAAATAAATCAAAGGAACAGCGATCATTTGAAACTGTCCTAATAGTAAATGCCTTAAAGTAACATCCTGGCAGTGAACATGGTGCGATTGTTCATTTATATTCCAATAGCTGCAGGAAATATACAATTGAGTCCACACCCGAAACTAATCATTAAAAATGTATGCATGCTATTTTTCAGTCCCCGGGTCTAACCATGTGCCACTGGCTCTAGGTTACACACAGGAGTGATTTATCCAAAACACTGGAGACGACACAAAAAAGAAAAATGTGCTGTGATCGTAATAAAGCACGAGCCTTATTTGGACATGTAGTGTTTAGACGTACATCAACACCTGGAATTTTGTAGCAATTACAAGTTGCGCAACTTTTTTTTGCTGATTTCATGTAAACAAAATCACCTTTGTGATCATCTCATTCATGTGAATTTCTCAGGGCCCATATTCACCAAGCTTCCTGGAAATTGACGCCATTTTGACGCAAGTAAAAATATTTGTCATCCTAGATAAAGAAACACCCTCACTCGAAGTAGAGGTTTAAGAGAGGACGAGAGATGTCCTAGTGAGTTAAGAGTTGACAAAATGACTGCAGTCAGATGCAGAGCGCGTACCTTTCAGCGACGGAGAAATGTTTGGGCGGCTTAAATGATGATAAGTCGCTTTAGCGATACAATTAAGATAGAAATGATATAAGCGCTGTCGGAAAAGAGCTTCCAGTTATAGCACACAGCCGATTCGACTCCATCAGAAAGCAATCAGTACGGATCAATCAATCAAGCTCATCAGTGCAGTTATTTCACTATCATTTATCAGAAAGTAATAAACAAACACAGCACCTTCATGCATATTACCAGGGTCTGTCGAAGTAACTGATGGAACCCAACAATAAAATGAATAAGTGTGTATGTATTGACAAATATCACAAATAACATTATTACACATTATAACAGAACAGGCTTCAGATGTAAAAATGACACGGCTCATCTTTACTGTCTGTATATGGGTGTGAATACTTTTGCAGTGTTCGGACAGCTTTACTTGGCAACAGACATCAAGCATACAAAGAGAAGAAATGAACACGTGTAGGTTAAAGACATAAGAAATGTCTACGGGAATACAGTTTGGGGCGGAGCAAACCGGACAACCACACAACTGTTTTATTATGGCATGATAGTTTTGTTACACAAGGTTGCAGTTTTATTCATAAATGTCAATAACAACTCCCAGAAAAAGTGTGTTTAAAAAGTTATCGAGGTCTTACTGCGAGTAATTTTATTTCCCCTGAACTGTGAGTAACTCTATTTTCTTAGTTTTACCTATTCTGTGCTGTGAGTAATTTTACTTGCTCTGACCTGTGAGTAATTTTAGTTACTCTGTGGTAGTGCTGGGCAGTATACAGGTATATCGTTCTTATCTTATAACAACATCTTCATCGGACGCAGGTGCTATGTAGCCAATTTATACAGATAGTATGACATACATGAGCGAGCACGAGATCACTGTCTTTTATATGAGAGTGCAGATACAAGGATAACTAAGCGAAACAGGCATTACAAATATGCAGGAATCAAGGAAACCGAGCAAAAACAGCAAGGGCGCAGACAAAACGGTGTGCCTTTGAAACGCAGCACACCGGAGATAAGTGCATCTCGAAGTCACTTATGTCACTTCTCGCAGCCTGTGCTCCATTAACTGTTTCCTGTGTGCTTGAAAGAACCAAAGAAGGTGGCTCAGATGGAGCCACACAACACTATTCGAACCAATCAGCAACAGGGGGCATATTCCAGCCAATCACAGGACAGGAGGAATGGATGGAGGAAGATGGAGGTGTCTTTGTCACATGGATGAATTTGATTTGATGCAATGTAAATAAAATTTACAGGACTCCATTGTATTCCTGTACTGTCTATAGTCAGAATGAGAGAAGAGATTTGTAACTAATAAACTGCAGGTCTAATGGAAGAGGTAAGACGTATTTTACACCCCTTAGATAACACTTAATAGCACCAGCACCTAAGTGCATCCAGGATGACAAACTTTTTTCCCCAGCTGAGACCAATGTCATTGACTTTTTCTATAATTACTAAACCGTGCCACTTCTCCACATCACAGTCCTCTCCAAGTGGCCCCTAAAATACCTCTGTGTCCTTGTTGTCATGCTTTGTTGGCTGTCTCACGCATGCCTGTGGCCTTGTCCTGCCCTATTCCTGCCCTGCCTCTCTCCTATAGATGCACTTGACTTTGCTCCAACATTACCGACGGCCCATTTACGGCAACCTTCCATGCCCACAATCAACCTTCTCATTGGTCCAGCAAATTGGCTCTGAGATTTGTGATTTGTGCAGCAATAAAGAAAAAAATGCCAGTCGGCACATAAGAGTACTCAGCTAGTAATTTAGTGTACACTCAAAAAATAAAAACAGGGAAGAGGAAAGAGGTGTCCGCTTCAGCTGATCAGCCAGACAGATGTGACCCTGACTGAGAGAGAGAGAGAGAGAGAGAGAGAGAGAGAGAGGATGTGGGAAATTTAAGAGCAGTAAATTGGCCAGCTTTATTCTGCACTGTGTTTGTCTCAAATGGTACCTGGTCTTGAAATGTGTTTAAGGGTAACTAGAGGCCCAGATGGCTTTTAGCAGATATCTGTGACAGCACTCTGTTACAGATAAATAATGAAGGATGATGGAGAGGATGACACATTCATGGATCCACATGTGGTGGAGGTCTACATGTTAATAAAATAGTTCATTAAAAACAATATACATTCAATATTAAATCCATGTGTTCCTTTCACGCAGAAAAATAGTCTAGGAACATCTCTGAACATTACCAGAAGCTATGACTATACATGAATCTGGAAACGCCTCCGTGTCCTCCGGTCATCCAGGACAAGCTGCATTTTCAGCTTAACTTCAAGAAAAATAATAAGAGGATGGTGAGGAAATGAAACAATGAACAGATAAAAAGCATGACGTGTCATCTATTATTGTCTCGGCAAATTGCTGTGGTGTAAGAGGAATAAAAACACTTAAAAAGGATGCACTTAAGATGATTATTTCTCTATAACAGAACTCTACCAAGTATTTCATTCCTTATTTATGTGCTGTATTTGTCAAAGATTGGTGCTGTTAAACAGTTCCATCCCTGCTGTTTTTTATCAGGCTTGTGCACTGGCATATCTGTCCTTTACATGGCAGGTGTGAAGGGTACACTAAATGACTCCACTCTCCAAATTGCCAACAAGGGCTTGTCGACTGGAGCTATTTGTGGCAAAAGAGCACAATTAAGGGCAAACATCTCCCAAAACAAACTCTCCAACCATCTTGCTCTCGTTTTCATTCCTCTTTGCAAATCTCTCTTGTTCTTTCACCGTCTGGTTGAGTCTCTCTCTCTCTCTCTCTCTCTCTCTCACTCTTTCGTTCTCTCTCTGCTTGCATGCTCGCTTTTATGTGCCAGCTCTGAAAGGTCAGCTGCGCTGTCTCTGGACTTGAGAGCATTTGCTGTTATTTAAGCATGAGGGGAGCAGGTTGAGCATCCACTGGGGGTTGCGTTGCAGTCCGCTGGGACAACTGAGCCGTATCACACTTATAAATAAATGGAAACATAAGCACCCTTACTGGCAATCGCATACCATTTCAGCACTATTCACACTCCCGAGATTTCAGGTTTTATTTGACTGAGTTTCTCGTTGAAATAATTAGATTCTGCAGGAGGCGTAACAAAATGTTCAATAAAGCAAACAACCCAACCTCAAGCTAATGCAAATTGCTGCATTATATCGCCTTTTTTGTTTGCGGCTTTGGGGAATATGGCATACAGAGCATGTTAAATTGAAAGAGTGAAATAAATTTGGCTTAGATCTTAAAAAACAATAAATAAGATGGAAAAAAGGGGAAAAAAATAACCCATGTAATACAACCTAGTCTTTTTTAACCATATATGTTTTGATTATTAGGGTAAAAGGACATTAGAAAGATATCTTCTATGGGGATCAAAAGTTAGTATGTTTCAAGACATATTGTACTCATATACAGACAAAACCCAACATGAAGTGTGTTAGCGTCACAAGCCACCAGAATAGCTTTAATTTCCATTTCCATAGATTCCACACATCTCTAGAACTGTACTGGAGTGATGAACACTTTGCCTAATGATTTTTCCTAAGTTGGTGTTTTGATCATGGTGGTGGAGAGTGCTATTTAACACATTACTCCAAAATCTGTTTAATTGGGTTGAGATTTGGTGAATATGGAGGCCATAGCTTTTGATTTATACATACTGTTTTTCTACACTAAATTCACTGAGTGAGCCCTCTTTGCCTGTGGATTGGGGCAGGTCATCCTGGAAGAGACCATGTCCATCAGGGTAAATCACGAGCAATCACGAGTATCTGTTAGCTCATGTATAGTGCTCTTCTACTCTCTCAAGCCAGACTACTAGCTTTCTCTAGAGATTTTGGTACAGTTAGTTCATTACTAAACTTATCCAAGAACCAACTGTTTTCACCAGAGGAGCCAATTTGACTGACACTGCAAACAAAATATGTAGGAGGCAGAAGAGGAGACTGGAGGACAATGCTCAAAAACAGATACACATGCAACAACCTGGAAACCTTGTGTTTTACTGTTGCTCAACAGAGACCATGAAATTCTGAAGTGGTAATGACAAGGAAATTTTTACAGATAGACTTTATAGTCAGCCATTTATTGTGAATACAAGAACCTAGCATACTGCCATGTGTCTTCTATCTTTTTGCCACTCCTGAGATCTTATGCTTGATTGGTTAAATGCAAAACAACGCCTCACTTAATGCATAAAGTTAAAAAATCACTAAACTATGTACTAGTGTACAATCAATTTTGCCATCCTAACTAGTAGTTGTTGTGTGATAAAGGAGAACTACACTATATGACCTAAAGTATGTGGACACCTGATTATCACACCCATACGTGGTTCCTTACCAAATGGTTGCCACAAATTTGAAAGCACAGAATTTTCTAGAATGTCTTTATATGCTGTAGAATTACATTTCCCCTTTACTGGAGCTAAGAGGCCCAAACCAGCTCCAGCCATGCCCCTGTGCACAAAGTGAGGATCATGAAGACATTGTTTGCCAAGGTTGGCGTGGAAAAACGCAAGTGTTCTGCACAGAGCCCTGACCTCAACCCCACTGAACACCTCTGGGATGAACTGGAACACCGACTGCACTTCAGACTTCCTCACCCAACATCAGTGACCAACCTCACTGTCTGAATAAGCACAAATCCCCACTACCACGCTCCAAAATCTATTGGAAAGCCTTAGCAGAAGACTGCATGTTTTATAACAGCAAGGAGGGGACAAAATCTGGAATGTATGTTCATACATACATATGGGTGTAATGGAAAGACGTCTACAAATCTTTGGCCATATAGTGCAATTATTAACTCAGTGGGAACTAGAAATGACTAAATTTGCTATCATGGATCAAACCATGATCATGGAAGTACAACCCGAATTCCAGAAAAGTGGGGACGTTCTTTAAATTTGAATAAAATGAAAATTAAAAGACTCTCAAATCACATGAGTCAATATTTTATTCACAACAGAATATAGATAAAATAAATGTTTAAACTGAAAAATTTTACAATTTTATGCACAAAATGAGCTCATTTCAAATTTGATGCTTGCTACAGGACTCAAATTGGTTGGGACAGGGGCATGTTTACCAGGGTGCAGCATCTCTTCTTTTCGAAACAGTTTGAAGACGTCTGGGCATGGAGGTTATGAGTTTCTGGAGTTTTGCTGTTGGAATTTGGTCCCATTCTTGCCTGATATAGGTTTCCAGCTGCTGAAG
>JAQQZX010000016.1:3834221-3845977 GCA_030068355.1 Notoglanidium maculatum | reverse complement strand
AAGGCACCCTGGGTGACCCGGGGATCGAACCCAGGACCGTCTTGCTGTGAGGCGACAGTGCTAACCACCGCACCACCATGCCGGATAGATTGAGCGCCATATATTTTCTTTTCATAAAGGTGAACAAACTCTAAACAAGTCAAACTCTTCCTTAAAGCCTCACTATGCTTTAAACTATGCAGAGCCTGAAGTCAATAATGCACTTAATGAGACAGATTTAAAACAAGTAATTGTTCCGGTGTTCGATCTTTCAACAATCAGCCCATTTCTTTTTCTTTTCTTTTCTTTTTTCTTTTTTTGGAATTTACCAACGTGCTCGAAATCACTGCTAATACGTTCTTGGTTGTGTAATCAATAATAGCGCAGTCTGTGTATAGGCTAATAAAACAGTGAACTTAAAGTAATTACAAAACACATTTAAGTAATAATTAAAGGAATTAAAAACCAAAGTTAAGGCCAGGTATCACATGCTAATAGCCTTTTCTCATTCGAACAAAACATTAAACCTTAAAAGTCCACATCATGCGATCCATTTACATCCTATTACAATAGCTTTGTTTTAATAATTTAATAATGCATACAGTACAAAGAATTTAACATTTAACATCATTCTGTGGTACTTTACTCTATAAGGTACTCCACCTGAGGCATGTTGCTAAGAACCTTCAGGAATGTGTACAGGTGAGAACCGCATCGCGAGCTCAGCTGGCCCGGTCTCACTGGAGCTGCCCGCTCTACTTTGGGCCAGGACCACCGCTATTTAATTAAGCACCACTCCCTTCAGGTGGTTCCAGCAATGGAAGCCCAGAAATGAACAGTTTCCCTGGGTTCCCTGGGTTTTAAAAAGGTTTCTAAGTAGGTTGCAGACACAAAAAAAAAAAAGAAGTAGGCTACCGGTGAGGCTCAGGAGAGCTCTATGCTGAAGCTTCAGTGTTAGAAAGATGACTTTCTACTTTAAGGGGATGCAGGATGATGTATTCTTAAAAGATGATGATGATCTCCTTATCAAATGTAGAGAAACAGCTCATTGTGCAAGGGGAAGATGAAGGCATGACGGCTATATATATATACAGTATATATATATATATATATATGCTATGACCTTCTCAGTCTCCTTGTTTGAAGCTGGAGTGGAAAAAATAACATGATTTACTCAGGATAGAAAGAAATACTGTATAATATTATGTTCCTAACCTGCTGAGGGTCACCCTGATAGTCCTATATTAGCAAATGACAGTCGGTCCTTGAATTTGGTGGAAAATTTGTACGCATACATTATAAATCACCTCAAACATCATCACGCTCCACCCAAAAAGAAGTCCAGCTACAAGGTGACTGGCATGACCTGCAGCCGATCAGGAGTGTGAGAGAGATTTTTCCCCCTGCTGAACATTTATTTGTTCCATAATTTGGTAGGAAGGAAATATATGAAATGGTTGTGAGCTGTGAGTTTGAGCTGATTTATTCTCATTCAGGAATTTGTAGCATTAGCCAGTTGTTTTAGCTAGTCAGCTAGTAGCTAATGAGGAACGTTTGAGTTGTGTTTGTTTTTGCATTTCAGATTCAGTTAAATCAGACAAAAGTGACTGTTTCTTCTATTCGCGCTTGGTGTGTGTGTTTTTTGTTAGCTAGTATGTTCCTCTGTACATGATGCATTTAAATCTAAGTTTAATTGGATGAGAGAAAAGCAATCAAGGCTTTAACGTCTTTAGCGTATGACATCTGGCAAACCGAAACCCAACGCTCTGAGCACAATTTCTTGAGAGTATGTAAGCTTTTGCAAACCCTGCACACATTTACAGACTTTAAAAAAAATTTTTTTTTAAATAATTGTAATTCCATCCATCCTTTTTTCCCCCCGAATTTATTACTAAAAATCCAGCAAATGCATAATGTGTAGGTTCTATATACATCTGCGTAAATTGTAAATACTAGAATGTATTCTGGTGGCCTAATTTAATAATCTTAAATTTTGTTTCACGTTTCAATTCACTTTCCATACTTTCTCACTGCTGTTGCTATAACCACCTCATGATAATTTTATGTGCCCATTCCTTTACTACTGTGCTGATAATGATGGTCAATATGTCCAGAATCCAGCTGCGCCCTTGAGCATAAATAATAAAGTTTATAAAGTTTCTTCAGTTCAGTTGTTGTGTTTGATATTCAGCAGAGTTTCTGCACTTAACTCCAAAAATCCCTGCACACATTTACAGATGTCGACAGATGACTTCGACTAAATGATATAGACGCTTCATCTGTTTCACCCTCGGCTAGTTTCGCTCTCGCATAAGCTCCTAATTAGGCCCCAAATGTTCTGCTAAATGATGTAAAATCTGTTTAGAAAATGTTCGGGTTAGAAAGAAGGGACATCCACACAACAGCATGTTATTTGTATTCCGGCGGCGTGCCCTGTGTCATGCTTGCTGAAAGTATGAGTGTGCCGGGTTTATATTAGATTAAGATGAAAAGTGAAACAAAGCTGTTGGCATTATTCCCCTGTGGCTTTTTTTCTCAGAGCAGAGGACAAATGAGATGAACGTAGCAGCTGGCAGAGCTAATGAATTTGGTGCTTAGTTGGCCTGGACTAATATTTGCCCATCTTCAGCGCATATGTATTCCGACAGTGACATTTTTAATGGGATTCTTTACATACATGGCTTTGTATCTCAAGTCACGGAAAGGATGGGACGACCTGAGCTTCTCCTGTTTTGGGATGAGATTTTTCAAGAATCCTATAAAACATGGTTCAGAATTTTGAACAGAAATTCCAAAAAAAAAAATGAAGAAAAAGTGTGATTGCATAAGTATTCACGCCCATTGCTGTGACTAAATTAGTTACCCGAGAGTCATATGACTTCGTATGTTTCAACATATGAGTTGAAACGTGTTAACCTCTTTGCAATTAAAGTCTCACGTGATCTCAATATAAATAATGGGTTCCTGAAGGAACCCATAGAACCTACCTAAACAAACAGCATTATGAAAACCAGGAATTGAGAAAGTCAGCGACTTGGTCAGGAAAGGATTAACCAGAGAAGCATATTGTTTATTTTGTGTCAGTTCCTGACAATCCCAATTAAGTTCCTTTCAATTCCGGATTACAACACTGAAAATGTTGAAAAGCTCAAAAGGAAGGGAATATTTATGCAAGGTATACCGCAGCACCGATCCGAAACACCAATATAGTTACGAGATTAAACCTAACAAAGCGAATCTGACAGAAACCTTTGACTTCTGAAGCTCCTCATTACATTTCTGCCTTTTAGCCTCGTCGTGCATGTTTTCCTTGGCTTCCTTTCAATCCGTGCAACTTCAGACGAGTTCTTTAATTTACTGAAAAGCCATGTTTTGCTTTTTTCTCTCATTTGTCCCAACTGTCAAGCTGTTTCGGGGCTTCCTCCGTAAAGAATTTTCAGAGAGCTAATACAAAGCACGAGGATGAACGGTGACTAAAATTTTAAGCACCGTCTTGACTTTTATCGTGTACAATCGTACAGTGCAACGGTCGGATTATTTACTGGGTTAATGGGATCAACGTTTAAAACCTCTTTTTTACGAGCCTACTTGTGTAGTCGCGAGAGCATCGTGCTCTAAAGGACACATACTCAGGTAAAGTCTCTTTGCAGTACCCTTGATGGTCATGTTGCCAGGCTAATCATATGCATATGACTAAATGGAAATCAATAAAGCAATAACATCTGACGAATTGCAATGCAACATGATGGTGGAAGAAATAAAGATGAATATGTCCGAGTCGACATTAATGTACGTATCTGTTATAGTCTAAGACGTCACTGCTTGGTGTAGAGTCGCTGGTGACAAAAAAGGTGACACAAAATTACCAAACAGATCTGCTCTTTTTTTTTGTTTGTTTGTTTTTTAATCACCATGCGATGAAGCGAACAACGGCAAATCCAATATAATGGAAAAGAAACAGGCAATCTTAAAACAGACCCAAAACCATGGGTTAAAAAATGTAAATAAAAGTGTGATGCTTCGATTATTGCAGAGTAAAGTTTGTGTCGCCATATTGCGTTAAGGAGCTAATAGGGAAACCATGGCAACTGACAGAAACCCAATGACACTCATTAATAAGGAAACCAGAGACGCATGGTGAAAAATCGCTGCCGGTGTTGGGTAACTTTTGGTTGGTGCAATGACCAAAATATCCTTTTTATAAATTGGTCTTAGCTGTGACCTATTTAGCAGTTCCTACCGACTGGTGCACCCGTACCCAGGGATGCTCCACTTTAGAAATTTAAAATGGAACCTGGCGCTACCAGGAGTGGTAATACTGTGCCAGGAGGTGATGTGAGTCATTTCATCCCTTAGCCATCGACTGGTGCCACCTTGACCCTGCCAGCTGGGGCCGGGGCTCCACAGCTGCGTTCACGCTGAGAGCTGTGGAACCTCGACAGGAACCGAGGCAGCTGGCACTTCAGTGAATACACAACATGAAGAGTTGAGGGCCCAGAAGGTGCAGGAATAAATTGAAATGAGACAGAAAACACAGCACACCTTGAAATTTTTGAAAAAAAAAAAAATCAGTCTTGTATCAGAGTTCAAAAGGATGTCCACTGAGCTTTATGAAAAAGTCACTTTTCTAACCTCTACAGGATGTAATGCTGATTAGGTTGATTATCTCAATGGGGAACCAGATGCTGAAGGACAGCATCCTGCATCGTATATCACACTGACGAAGGAAAGCTTTCGAAATGCCACACTGAAATGCAAACACACCAATGCCAAAGGTATGAATTACATATACATGTTCCTTGATTCTTTCATGCTCACGTTCTGTTTGAAATTCCCACGCTAAAATAATCTGGATAATACTAAAAATAATAATAAGTATAGTGTTTCATGGTTGATATTTCATCCAAAATGTCTCTTATTTGATATACATGACCCCACTAATGGATGTTTAAATTACTCATAGTTAATTAACGATTACAAAATGTACAAAATGTTAATGTCTGACATTTAAAGTACATTTATAGGCAGGGCTGTAGCCAGGATCAAAATTTTAATGAGGTCTACAGAAGAGAAATGTGACCTACATCATATATTACAATGCCAACTGTGCTAATAGGGTTAGGGTTAGGGTTATTAATGCAACTTGTCTAGCAGCAATATGAGTAATTACAATTTTACTGCCCTGTAACCACTCACACGTATAGGTCATATTTTCTTGCACAAACTCAAACTATTATTGAATACATTTTTGTCTGATGAACGTTGCCGCTCTGAACTAAATTTCTGGAAGCATAGCAAGGTAAAAATATAAGACATGACACAACAAGACACCATACCATACCATGACTACCTAGGTCCAGGTCTTCTTGTCCCCATAACTAGCTATCTTGTTAAAATGAATGTTTTCCTAAACTTTAATTCGGAAGAAATAATCTGTTTTCTGTCACTGTAGCTATTACAATTATTAGTGCACAAATTCTGCTGTTGTAATTTAAAAAAAAACAAAACAACAATCTGGTTTGCTGTAGTCAGTTAAATGTGATGTTCAGCACGTTATCTTTCCATTTTTAGAACATGTTCAGATCAATGATAATATTACAACATCAAAATATTTATAAATACACTGGCTAATTTAATTAATCATTCCAGTTTTTTATAAAAGCTTCATACACTCACAATTGGTAAACGTTCGGTTCAATGTCAAAATTGTTGACCTTGATTTCTGATACTACCATGTTAAGCCTCAAGATTTATTTCCTCTCACTTTAGACACTGTTACAGGTTTGAAGTCACCAATGACAAGACGAGGCTGGAAACACAGGAACTGAAACCAAGCGAAAAATAGATGGCGCTGTTAGTTTGTCTACGATCGACAAAACCGCGCAAATAATAATAATAATAACAGTTGTATTTTGAAATTTCAGCATATTCTTAGAGGCTGTTTCTAACTGCCTGAACCTGAATTAATGATATAATATACACATAATACGTTCATCTGGTTTTGTATACCAAGTTGGCAAAGTCAGCCAGCATACAGATGGCAAAAAAGGCACATTTTATGGCACTGATACACATTACAAAACTCGGCATGACACAGAGTGTATTATTCTGAATAATTCCCAGCCTGTATAATCCATTAGGGCTTGTCTCAACATGCTGTTTTAGGCTTAAAACAAACATCATTTCCTTGCGTCTTTAGCAGAGATGGGGTTGAAATATTAAGGCATTAGCTCAGCCGAGCGGCTCAATATTCCATGAATGAATTACCTCTGACATTTTGCAGGCGGTGATGATACGCACAAGCCAGCGCCTTGCCTGAGCAGAGGCATGTAGCTGGCTAAAAGATTTTTGCCTCCTTTGATATTTCCATTTTTGTAAATTACTGCTGTGCTATCAGACAGATCATATCCCTTCTAAGATTATGTCGAACAACAAAGCTGATGCTTATATTAAAGCATTTTTCATAGAAAAAGTTTGTTGTTTGTTATAGGATATAGTGCCTTGCATAAGTATTCACCCCCATTGAACTTTTCTCCATTTTGAAGTGGTACAACCTGGAACTGAAATTTATGCAAATGAGATTACATACTATGACCCTAATAATATGCCATAATATTAAAGGAGGGGTTTGTTCAATATTATTTAGATGAAAATTGTGAGTATTCATTCTTCTATTCATTGCCGTGAAACCTGTATATTAGTTCTGGTTCCATCAGCCACATAATTAGTTAAATGCATTACAGTATAAGGCTAAAAGTGTGTGGATATCTTGCCATGAGACCCATATGTGGGCCTTCCCTAAACTTTTCCCACACATAATTGTTTAAAATGTGTTTGTATGCTGTAGCATTAAGATTTCCCTACACTGGAAGTAAGAGGCCCAAACCTGTCCAAGCATGAGCTCAATGCGAGCTCCATGAAGACATGGGTTGCCAAGTAGGTTGAAAGGTAGAACTCAAGTGTCCTGCGCTGATCAACTCCACTAAACAGCTTTGGGATGAACTGGAACACCGACTGCACCCCAGACCTCCTCGCCCAACATCATTGGCCAACATCCCTAATGCTCTTGCGGCTGAATGAACACAAATCCCCACAGCCACACTTCAAAATCTAGCAGAAAGCCTTCCCAGAAAAGTCGAGGCTGTTATAGGGCTGTCCAGGACAAAGTTCTGGAAAAGCATCAATCAGCATCATGGACAGAATATAGCACAACCATGGGTGTGAATACTTATGCAAGCCACTGAAAGTGTCCATCATGTGTCATTGTGCTTAATGACTGAACCTTTTTTATTTAATGTGCATTGATCAGTGCTGACTTGTATTTTAAAGCTGATCAGTAATCAAGTAACAGGATTTGTGCTGATGGTAAGACTTTTTTGCAATAAAGCATTTTTTTTAGCTTTTATATTTTTCCTTGTTTCTTTCCATGTTATGTAAAAGTCATGCTGCACCAAATTTCCTGCTGACAATTGAGTGCAAGACAGGCATGAAATTGGGAGCAAAAATTTCAAAAAACGCTAGTATTATTTGACAAGAAACATAAGAATCTGATGCAAAAGCCACTTCGCCCTTGCAATAATTGACAACATGTCAAACCCACATTCCTAACAATGGCAACACTCACAACACCCAAACCTAGCGAAGCTGCAGCAAACAATGACCATAATGACCATTTGGTAAAAGTGTAGAAGTGAAGGTTTCCTTGTTCTTCCCTGAGGAGTGTCATAACGGTCAGTAATCAGTACCAGAGTCACAAAAGCTTCCTTTATTAACCAAATGTACTGAACCCAGAAAGGCAAACCAAAACAAAAGCACTCGACATTCCTGTTTTCCCAAAAATGTCTCCTTGGAGATTAGCAAAGTCTATCCATCCACTGATTTCTCTGAATCAGATATGTAAACAACGGCTTTCCAACTTTGAGAGAATTAATTCACCAACAAAACTCCCTAAAACAGACCACTAAATTGTGAAAGACCACCTCCTAAGCATTGTGTTCAACATACATATAGGAAGATTGCATACATAGGGTTCTATATAGAACCGTAATCCCTAAGGGTTCTAGATTTACCTTTTTTTAAAGAACCATATAGCACACTATTTTCAGGGTCTGATTTAGGTGATTTAGGCAAATCCAGGTGTACTGGAACTCTTTTAATCCCATAATGCACCATGATAGGTAATGCGCAAACAATTTATTGACTGTGTTGTTTAGTTGCGATTTACCCAAACCTTCACTCATGACGTTGGCAAACTCGGATGTTAACCTCCATTCAAATTTCTTAAAGTCTGTCCAGTTTATAGTCAGAAGAGTTTAATCATCATGGTTATGTTTGATGCAGGTCACAACCTTGTCAGAAAAGGAAAGCTATCTGTTGCAGGGTTCTATGTAGAAGCATTCCACCATTGGACCATACCAAAAAAAAATGTAGAGGTCTGGCTTTGATAGTTTTTTTCTATGACCAGGTATTGCAAGTAAATAAGCTTATTAAACTGGACAAATGTGGACAGAAGTGTGGCACAGTTCAATTCTGAGCTTTGGTTATTGTCCGTGTGGAATTCCACATGTTCTCCTCTGTGCTTCCATTGGGGTTTTCCAATTTCCTCCCCAACGTATGCTGGTAGGTGGATTGTCTACATGATATCGCCCAGAAGTGTGAATGAGCGTGTGGTGCCCTGTAATTGACCAGCATCCCATCTAGGGTGACTTCCTGCCCCACGCCCAGTGTTTCCGGGATAGGCTCTGGATCCACGTGACCCTGACCAGGATAATGATAATGAATATGAAGGAAATATGGTAGAAATGCAGCATTTAAGTACCATTTTCACTCCAGGAAGAGTCACTGAAAATTTATTTCTGTCTGGAAATAAAAAATGATTCAGGTGACGTGGTGCTTGGTTTCTTTCTATAGCAGCAGTCAGAGGGAGCAGTTAGGGCAGCCTGATGCAAAGGGAAAGATTAATGACTCCTAAATAGCTCCGGGTGACCAGCACTCCTGCATCTCCGCCAGAGAGGACACGAGGGAATAAGGTTCTTCTCTGATTCTACCCACCCGAGCTGATGATCCCAGGAGCGAGAAAAATGTCCTCAGCATGAGACACTTCATCAAAAGCAGGGGAAGATGGAACGGATGTGTCTTGCGCTCTTCATCTGTTCACAGCCCTAGCTTC
This sequence comes from Notoglanidium maculatum, assembly GCA_030068355.1. NCBI lineage: Eukaryota > Metazoa > Chordata > Actinopteri > Siluriformes > Auchenoglanididae > Notoglanidium > Notoglanidium maculatum. Next base: position 3,836,829 of record JAQQZX010000016.1, on the reverse strand, counting down.
AGATTGCGTGTCTATATGAGGCTTTGAATTATCTTCAAATCTCGTCCCCTTGTCAAGCATCAAAGGCATTTGTAAAGTAGAAAAGACGCCCATATGTAATATTCTTCAAATTACTAGTATGAGGGATGAATATCACTGAGATGAAAAAGAACAACTGGCCAAATCTTGCATGCATGAATATCAGTATAGCGTTCCTTCTAGCAGTGGGTTCTCTGCATACCAAGCCCACACTGCTGGATTACTGAACCTTCTCACAGCAGAGCAGCACACCACACTTTTGCATTATTGGCCCATCTTTTTTATTTATCTACTTTTTTAGGTGGCAGCGCTGCGGCCAGTCTGAACAAATCCTTTCAGTTTCTCCACGGAAGCACCACCTAATAAGACCTTCACCATAGGCAACACTGAAAACATGCTCCTTTACTGATAATATTACTCATTTCAGCACGGGTGGCATGCCAACAAACATCCGCATGACATCCCTCTTAAAAAAAACTTTGATAATCTGAATAACTCATTGGAAGGCAGAAAAATCCAACACAAATCCAATTCAATCAATCAATCAATAATGTACATTACAATGCAGCTCAAAGTGTTACTTTTATCTCCAACAATTAATAAAGAAGAAAAGTAATTAAAACAGCCTACCAGGCCTGATGTGCACCAATATAGAAAATCAAACCTAACCATCAATAATAAAGCTCAACAATTTGCTTTTGACCCTAAAAAAAAAAATTAACAAGCTATGTAATTAATAATATAAACCTTCCAGAGGATCGCAGCCAGCAGCATGTGTTTTGTGACAATACTAATTACCTTGCGTCAAGCGTCTCTCCTGTTCCCCAAACATGGCTTCTTTGGTCAAACACTTATTTTCATTTCAATTCAGGTGGAAAAACAGCAACAGGGGAACGATGACGCAGAGGAAAATATCTGTGAGTGGATAGATTTAGGTGAGATATTTAATTAGCGCTGACTCACTGAGCTTACGAGTACTCTGTCCTCCATTCTGGTCAATGCAATGCTACAAAATCTTTATTTATTTATTTATTTAATTTTTTTTTTTTGAACATTTGTCAACGTTAGATTTTCATACCTCAATCTTTAACTCAGGTATCCAGGAAAAACACTTGTGAATTATGTACCCCCATTTTTCATTCATAGTTGTCCAAGTGTACCAGCAGCTCCAGCAGGAGGTCACTAGCATTTTTTTCATTTTGACTTAATTTGTCAGACAACCAGAGAAAAAAAATCTACTCCCTATAAAAAACAATTTTCAACAAACCCTAATTGGTTCATATATTTCTTAGGGTCATAAAAGAAAAGCACCTGCTGTACTACACACATAAACATGCCCTAGCTCTTGATAAGAAGGATTTTTACTAGCCGTATTATTTAGCCTGAGTGGATGCTAGGTGTTCACAAAATCAGAAATATGAAAGGACGTAGAAACAGTGACAAAACCAAAGCTAGCATAAGACAGTCATGAAAATGAAGTCACTAGTCTTCTCACATAATAGCTTTCAGATGATGAGGACTACACCACAGCTTCTAGCCAAAATATTAGCCATAGACTGTGCTTTTGTGTTGAGGAGACAGACAAATAAGATATGCTACATCACAAGAGGCACAATAAAATGCTACGGCTACATAACGTCATCATTGTCAGTCATTTCAGTACTTGCTTTTTTTCCATGGCCTGTATTAATGCACATAATTAGTTACACATGAGAAATTACATCTGTTGGACGTCTGGGTGAGCATAACATGGGACAGGAACTTCCACTTGCCTAGTGGGCTAGCTAATGAGTTTATATTTTGGAAATGCTGGGTGGTCAAAAGGAAACTTGCCTGGAAATCTGTCTGACGAAGCTCTTAAAAGTTATCAAGGTTTTTGAAGTTTCATCTAGTTTTCATTTAAAAGGTACATTTTGTACAGAAAACCAGATTGGCATTGCTAGCTAGCTAGTTACGATTAGCTAACAAGATTAGCTCGCTCAAATATGGGATCTAGAATCATGATAGTAAAGGAAATGTTCACATGAAAACACACAGGTAATATTTTTAATCTTAATGATGATTCCTTACAGCGAGTTTTCTGCAATGAATTACACAAGTTTGCCTTTGCGAACAGCAATACTTCTGATACTGGCTACTTAAGGATTTGGCTACTTAGGGTTCGGGTTCGGGTTAGCCTAACCCTAGGGTTACTAGGGTTAAGGATTACTTAAGGATTTTTATTTGCCAAATAAAAATTTTTTATTTTTATTTTATTTTATTTGCCAAAAAGAAAATTACTCCCAACTAAGTTGAAGTGACAGTTATAACCATAACCAATACCAAAATCATGGTTTGCACCATGTGGAAAGAAAATATTGCACAATAGTCAATCACTATCACATCTTTAAATGTAAATAAGAAATTGAAGAATGTTTTATGATTTGTCACTGGGGAAGGGAATAAAATGCTCCCTCTTCTTATTTCACAATCAACTTTGAATATCAGTTGAAATCTAATTTAATTTCCATCCGTCCATTATCTATACCGCTTTATCTGTCTGGGTCGCGGGGAAGCTGGAGCCAATCCCAGCATCTTCGGGTGAGAGGCG
>JAQQZX010000016.1:3818777-3830195 GCA_030068355.1 Notoglanidium maculatum | reverse complement strand
TGCCCATAGGTGTGAATGCGAGCGTGTGTGGCTGTTTGTCTGTGTCGGCCCTGTGGTGGACTGGCGACCTGCCCAGGCTGTACCCCGCCTCTCGCCCGAACATGCTGGGATTGGCTCCACTTCTGGTTTTATAACATTTATAGAACGTTTTTAGCATCACATTTTAATGAAGCATTTCATTTCATATTCATGAAGCCCATATGTCAAGCCAAAAGAGATTATATTCTGCATTTATAAAACTGTTATGCAGCATATATGTCATCCAAATAAGTGATTTTTCACTTGGTGAATGAAGTGGCAATCAGTTTTGCATTTGTAACAGTGTGCTGGCTGGATGAATAGGAATATAATGGATACTTTGCATATGATATCTCAAAGTTTTTGGTAAAAAACAAGCTAATAACTCACAAAGATTAAAAACAATCCACAGTAACTACCTGAACAGTGAGTCAATAACAACAGTCAAGTGGTAAAACCTCTGAGATCAACATAGAATATGAACAGAAGCCTTTTTATAAATTCCCCATCATTAAGTTATGAAAGATTTATGCAGGGCCTTTTTATAAATGTGTTACCTTAATGCATTATTTTTTTATTGAGAGTCAAAATACATAGAAATCAGCTACAGCTTGTGTTACAGTGTGTTGTAGTGCATTAATTATTAATGACAGAATTTGTTTTCTAAAATTATTATTATTTTTAATTTAAAATAACTCTTGATTATTAAAGCATAGAACTGTTAAAGTACTATCGTAGTAGTTCTGGACAAATTCTGAAATCATAAACCTTTAGACCCTACTGCATATATTCAAAAAGTTTGAGATTTCAATGGCTCCGATTGTTATGTGCCCTTGCAAAATTATTGTCCTTTTCTTCAGCACCTCACTTTTTGCATTTAGAAATAAGCTGCAGGTCGTCTCGCGCCGAGACACCCAATAAGCCTGTTTTCCATGAAAGAATAAAAAACCCAGCAATGAATAATGCGGGAGATGAACTTTGATGAGCTCGAAAGAAATGAGTCATTTGCAGTATCTGGGATCTTTTGGTATTTCACTAACCTTAAAGACGAAGTCTAATTGCATACAAATGTGCACTGAGTGACAAATGTGATTAAAGAGACTCCAGAAATATAATGATGCCAATTAGGGAAGGTAAAATGCGATAGCTTGGTAGGAAACCATTTAATTTTACTGGTATAAACATCAAATTAAACATCATCCACACCATTCTCACCTTTTCCTCACCTTTATACATGAGATCAAGGTGAAATATGTTGCATTCTTAATTCTGATTGGTCAGAAGGTGTTGATTAATTTCTTATAATAAAATTCTCTCACAGTTCGCAGCGCTGACAGTTTTTCTGCCTGTAATCCAAATCACCAATGTGCTCCTTCTAATATGTTACTGTTTCCATAGTAACAACTTACACAAGGACTAGTACAGTGAACACTTCACATAAATGAATTTTATAAATATGTAAGTTTTCTATGAGGAGAAGAGGTTTATTTAATGTTCATGGAAGGAGTCTCCAGTGTCACAACATTAAACGTAACTATAAACGGATAAAACGTACATATCGTTCAATAACTAAAACAATTCTAAGCATTGGCAAATTGCTGTTGAGGAACAAAACCCTTCAGGATGTGTGGTTACAGGAAAATAATCATCTTTATGTTGATAACAGTAACTCCGCTTCATCAGTTGATTATTTTCCTATAACAGGACGCTCCTGCAGTGGTGATGCAGTTTTTTACATTAAATGTAAAAGAAATTTGACACTGAATAAGACAAAATCTAAACAGGTGCTAAAAATGTTTTGTATTTAAGGACTTTTTCCATCAACCAAGTCTTGATCTAAATCTAAACATTTCTGACATCTAAAGTTAATTTGTCCAATACAATTTGTCAGATTTTCTAATTTAATTTTATTTAACCTGGACTCTTTCCATGAGTATAACCAGGGGGTTAAAAAACGTTTGTCTGGCACTGTAGCAGATAAACCAGAATACCATCTTTGCTGTTTAAAAAACTTTTCTTTTTTTTTTTCAGTTTTACTAACTAAATTATTTAATATCTGTACTGTTTAGATATTGTTCTATGGCTTTTGCAGAATGGTTTCACAAATGCAAATCTCAGTTCGTATGAAAAGTTATTAAGGTTAGGATTGGGATGAAATTAGCATTCGTAAAAGTTCTTACGATGTTCTCTCGTTCTCATGGAACCAAACAAAATCCAACTAAAACTGCCTTATTTATTAGTTCCTAATTGGCATAGAAAGTGTTTGATGTTAAATAGTTCGCTAAGGATGCGTTTGCTAAAATCAGCCCAGGAGTGTGTTTCAGAAAGCATAGTGGTAACTTTGATAGTTGGAAGCATGCATTTGTGATGCAAGTGTTTCCCAAAACCATAGTTCAAGCTATCGAGGTAACCGCTTTGGTAAGTTACGTAATACAAACCATTGTTACGCGACACAGGTGTTTCCCAAAACCTTGGGCTTAGAAACAAGCTGATATCGTGGCACACCGACTGTCGCGATGGCGATATCGGTAATCGTAGTTATCACACTGTCAGTCTCGCTGATTATCAGCGCTCTTAATGAGAGACTATCTGCAACACGAGAGGGTGACATTCCAGTCCTGACCTCAATTAACAGAAGAATGTCAACAACGCACAAAATCTTTCAGCATGCATTATTCAGTCATTTCCTTAAGGGCCTGAAAACAGTTGGCATTTCCTTGCGTCAAGGCACAAAGATCTGATGACATTCCTTATTCGACCCCCGTATTCTTTTTAATTTCCTCACCATGAGCTCATCGTCGGGTTGAAAGTTACCATAGGAACGCCTGTTTCCAGAGTAATGGGGAGACGGAGGGGGAAAAAATCTCATTTGGAGTCCCTGGTAATGCCACTCGGCTTGGATGAAAAATCTCCAGGACGTTAACAATTAGAAGGTAATTGATATAAGCACAAGGATTTCTAATGTTCGGTGATCTCCCATAAAACGAGGTATTTGCAGGTTGGAAGGCAGGATGTTCTGGACACGACATGCACACTTTAATTAATCTGCATTTACTTCCACAGTGTTTCTCTGATAACTTCTCACACTAACTCTCATCACCGTAAACCTCTTGGTACTGAGGACTTTCCTGTTGTGGAAATGTAGTTTTACAGTATTTTTTTTTTTTTACTTTTCTTATAACTGTTACAAAGCGGTGACACTGGAGACTCCTCCCATAAATGTTAAACTAGCATCTCCTTGCAGAAAACTACACCATAGCGATGAATTTGATGTTTTTCTTTTCATTAAACATTTTTACGTGGAGGGTTCCTCATAAAATTCCATGTGAATAAGATGAAGGGAAAATATATTCAAATGAGCGCATTAATAAAAGTCAGTGCTGTGATAAATTATATTTTGTTGCTACTTCATTAGGGGATTAGGAAAGACAAAAAAAGACAAAAATTAAACTTTGATGACACACAATGATTCAAGTTTTCCACTGAAATGACTTTCATTTCCTTTTTAATGTGCATAAATGTGTAAAAATGTTTGGCAACCCCAGTGTATATAAAAAAATGCAACAAAATCAAAAAGAATTAAATAATTGTTTTTTTTATTTTATTTCAAAGCATGTATGAGGTTCAATACAAAAGAGAAGGGTTTTGGCCTGCACTCTAACTATTAAAAAATATGATTAATTACTAGTGTCAAAAGTTCAATTATGCGCACATTCAGGTTGGTAATGAAAAAGCATAAAGGTCTGGAATAGTTGAAAATATAAAAGGAATTAAAAGTAAGCGTTATGAAGTGCATTATGATCCCAGATCATCTAAACCTTGTTAGACATTTTACTCCCCATACATTGCTGCTTCCACCAGGAGGTTAGGATTTGTCCAGTGAAAGGCTCCAACAAGATAAAAACAAAAAAACATTCAGTGCAGAAATTGTTGTGGAACATGAAATTAGTTTTGCAACAAACCTGTGATTAAAGAGGACCAAGACACCATCCAAACAACGAAACCAGGAAGTGTCCAAAAGACATATGTCAGACATACTACTGGTTAGAGGTGCCAATAATTTTGAAACCATCACTTGAGAGATTTCAAATGTAATCTGATTTACATATTTACTTTTGCTCATTTTTATAAAGCGCGCCAATAATTTTAGACTTGACTGTGTTGTTTGATCAGAGCGAAGAGACTAGTTTGGCCGTATCAGCACGCATAAATCGGATTTAAACAATCCACCGTGATTTATACACAAAAAACCCCAAAATGCTGGCACAGGGAGTGCAGAGGGACTGAAGCATTACAGCTGGCAGCGGATCAGACGCTTAGTGTGCTGCTGTCAGTGATGAGGAGCACGCATTTTACTGTAGAACAACTCAGGAAGGGAATCATTCAATACCATCCAAACGTGGCAGAATAAAACTGTAATGTTTATATGCAGAGCGTGTAATATGGAAGATCAAAGAAGCAGCATGGTGCAAAATTCAGATGTTCGGGCATTGCATTTGTACACATCAATAACGCTGCATGGAAAAAAATCACCCACTTGCATGCAAATCCGCACACTAACTGCTAACTTCAATGCAAATGGTCAGCCTTAAAGCTGAGGCTTGCATCCGTCTAAATATTTCTTGCATTAAGCCAGCTTTTCAGTCCCTATGAGTAAATCATTTTTCTTTTACATTTGTACACAACATTTAATCAGTTCCTTAAGGAAAACATTCTTTCCATCTCTGAGGTTCTTTCTTCCATTTCTTGGCTGTAAACACAGTATATGCAGTTCAGGGTCACGATGGATCTTTGCCTTATACATGACCTGCTGTGCGAGTGTGCTGCCCTAAGATCACCTTCAGCAACACAATAACAAGCTAATAACAACCCCCTAAAATAAATATCCATCATGTCTCTTCATAACAGCGTTTATTTCTGCAGTAAGAGAGCTCATTATTAAATGCGCCATGAAACGCAATTAGCCTGCAGCCTTGTAAGGAGCATCTCAAGAGCAATCGATGCGGCGAAAAATCTCCACGGACATCATGGGAATTTACAGTATTAAATGAAAAAGGAAAGAATGATGTTAAAACAGGGAATTAATACCAAAACAAGCTTTAAGAAGAACTGGATAAAGAGAACCGACAACACTAAGCATAAATCAACAATATTGCACTAATAGTCAAAGATAAGAAATGCAACAAGTGCTGATAGAGGCCCAGTGGGGCAGGAATAACTTTGCCCCATGCTCAGAGGAGGAGCAAAGGTCAGGATAGTGATTGCCAGGGTTGTGTGTGTGTGTGTGTGTGTGTGTTTTTTTTCCCTAGCAAATTGGGATAATTTAAACATGCTCAGTGACCACCAAGATCTCATTTATAGCAAATAATTGGAATAAAATCTAACAAATTCCCACAAAGGCAAAGTGTAAGTGCAGACTGATTTCGATCTCTCTGTTGTAACAGACACTATGTGGCCAAAGTTTGTGGACACCTGACCATTGTACCCATATGTCACCCTCCATTACAAAACCAGTCACAAAAAAAAAATTGTTGTTTTCATAAAGGAACATTAAAAAAGCTTTCCAATGATGCTCAGAGCAAGGCAATTAACCAATATACTGACTAAGATATGGGCATTTGAAATTTTATATTTTATATTTTACAAAAATTCAGAAATGGAGAAACCTGCTTGTAAAATTTTTCTACATAGACTCCTTAGCAATGCATAGTAAAAGTAGGGGTGATTGTGCAGGTATTCCTAATAAAGTGGCCAGTATGTGCAGATATTAACATTCCATTTAAAATTGTTTTTAATACAAAAACTATATAATTGTATGACATTAATATAATTTTGCCAATAAATCTGGAAATAACTGTATATTCATTACTTTCACATTTTATATATATATATATATAAATAAATATTTTTTGGCTGAAAAATGTTTCCTTTTTCTAATCTTACTCTGGTAAATAATTTATGTACTGCATTTGTAGCTTAGATCTAATATGCATTCCACTAATGAGCGTGTAGTTGGAGTGAGGAATATAAGTCTGGATCCACGGTTCCTCTGGGGTTTAAGGCATTAAAAATAAATTTCACTGATCTTAGTTAGTCCAAAAAAGCTTTAGCACACATTTAGTTTTAGACAAACATCACATGTTGCATCACTCTCTGGTTGGTGTCAATTCACAAATTCATAGTTCGTATCACCTACTGAGATAAAATTAGGGGGATTCAAACAAAATCTCACTAGTTGAAGTTATTTTATTGGCCATTTGTATGATTTTTTTTCATTGTTTTTTTCATTGTTGTAAATAAGGAAGCAAACACTTGGGGACATGCTGGTACAGGTAACAAATCAGATTATTTTTCAATAACAGCATGTTCTTTAATGCTTCAATCATCTTATACCACAGCAATTTGTCATTACAATCACATTAAAAAATAATTATTTACAGAACGACACCTTCGATTTTTTAATCTGCTTATAGTTATATTTAACGTTACATTTAGTATAGCTACATTTAGTACAGTTACATTTAGTATAGCTACATTTAGTACAGTTACATTTAGTATAGCTACATTCAGTATAGCTACATTTAGTACAGTTACATTTAGTATAGCTACATTCAGTATAGTTACATTCAGTATAGCTGTGTTTAGCACAGTTACGTTTAGTATAGCTACATTCAGTATAGCTGCGTTTAGTACAGTTACATTTAGTATAGCTACATTTAGTATAGCTACATTCTATATAGCTACATTTAGTATAGTTACATTCAGTACAGTTACATTTAGTATACTTATATTTAGTATAGCTACATTTAGTATAGTTACATTTAATATAGCTCCATTTAGTACAGTTACATTTAGAACAGTTACATTTAGTACAGTTACATTTAGAACAGTTACATTCAGTATAGCTACATTTAGTATAGCTACATTCAGTATAGCTACGTTTAGTACAGTTACATTTAGTATAGCTACATTTAGTACAGTTACATTTAGTATAGCTACATTCAGTATAGTTACATTCAGTATAGCTGTGTTTAGTACAGTTACGTTTAGTATAGCTACGTTTAGTACAGTTACATTTAGTATAGCTACATTTAGTATAGCTACATTCTATATAGCTACATTTAGTATAGTTACATTCAGTACAGTTACATTTAGTATACTTATATTTAGTATAGCTACATTTAGTATAGTTACATTTAATATAGCTCCATTCAGTAAAGTTACGTTTAGAACAGTTACATTTAGTACAGTTACATTTAGAACAGTTACATTCAGTATAGCTACATTCAGTATAGCTACGTTTAGTATAGTTACATTCAGTATAGCTACGTTTAGTACAGTTACATTTAGTATAGCTACATTTAGTATAGCTACATTCTATATAGCTACATTTAGTATAGTTACATTCAGTACAGTTACATTTAGTATACTTATATTTAGTATAGCTACATTTAGTATAGTTACATTTAATATAGCTCCATTCAGTACAGTTACATTTAGAACAGTTACATTCAGTATAGCTACATTCAGTATAGCTGCATTCAGTATAGTTACATTCAGTATAGCTACATTTAGTATAGTTACATTTAATATAGCTACATTCAGTGTAGCTACATTTAGCACAGTTACATTTAGTATAATTACATTAATATAGCTACATTTTAGCACAGTTCCATTTAGTATAGTTACATTTAATGCTGCATTTTACATGTTGTGGAATGTCCGCAAAATGTGTTACTGCTTACATTACAACAGCTATAAATTCCCTCACCAACTTTTTCGGTTGAATGATTGAATCTGAAGGTGTGCATTATTTTCGTACAAAGGCGCAGGTAGTTCCGGCTGTAAAATGAGCATTAATATTAACGCACTTGTTCTAATACGTTATTGTTTCTATAGTAACAGCTGATACCTTAACAGCTGATACCTGGCAGACGCTAAATATAATCTAACACTAATAATACAAACAGGTTGTTTAACAAAGTAATTCTTGTAATGATTGATGGATTGACTTTTAAATTTAATTATAAACAGTTAAAATATGCCATCCACCCAGAAGACTTTCCCATGTCACAAGAACTGAAGTTACAGCATTTTACAGCTTTGCTTGTAGAACAAAGCACTGATACTGGAGACTCCTTCCATTCTGGAACCTTCTGTTAAAACTGTGAGAAAGATAGTTAATCATCCCACATCAAAAGAACCCGTAAAGTGTAGCTAGGGTGCTAATTAAGCACATTAAGTAGAAGCAAAACATGTGCTAATCACAGCTAGCTAGCACTTAGCTCTTTTCTTAGTGATTAATAATTGTTATGGTAATGTTATAGCTTATATTTTATATTAAATATTGTAAACAAATAATTATTTTGACCACTGTTAAGTAAATCACTGAAACTGAAATCCTACTTCAGTCAACCTGCGACACATGTTGGCTAGTTTACTGGCGGTTAGCTAGACTGTTAGCTACGTTAGCTAAGGTTAGCAATACTAGGTTATTTGAGATTTGGACAGATTTCTAGTCTGCCAAATTTATGAATATTCTTGTCTGTTCATAGATTATTGTGCTTTTAATGACAGTAAAATGACTTTTTATAGCAGTTAGTAGATTATATTAAAGGCTTTAGCAGAACTTTTTAGGATGGTTCATCATTACATGTCCCTCCAGAAAACTTGTCTACAACTTTTCAAACTTTCCTTTTTCTTTGCAACCTAGGCTTTTGATCAGTATGGGCCGTATTCATCATGCGATGAAGCCTTTATAATGCTGCTTTTGGCAAAGTGCACCAGCTCTGTGGGAGCTGTGTGTGATTTCCACAACAGTTATCTTCAGAGTTATACAGTTTTCCGTATGAACTTTTCAAACACTTTTATCTGTTGTTTTTCTCAGCCTACCTCATCTTTGCCATTTGTTAAATCCACTGGAGAGACTCCTTTTTCTTCTACTTTAAAGAAAATGCAAGTTGCTGATTTTCAGTGCATCATCTCAGGTATTATTATATTCTACTTATATAGCAATATATATTAATCCTTCTGATAGGTTATCGTTTCTATAGTAACTTCTACATGGACATGGGGCATGGCGGTCATATAATCTACACCTAATTAAACAGATTATTTGATAGATATTGATTACTGCTATGATGTATTGACGGTTTCTGTAAGGCTTTGTTTAACCTATATGGAAGGAGTCTCCAGTATCAGTAAGGCTTTTCTGCCATTTTGCAATCTTCAGGACTGAAGACTTTGCATTTTGTTGTTCTGCATTATTAACAAGAGAAAGCGAGGGAATAAAAAGTCATAGCTGTTATAACATAAGTGATAACAGGAACTAACTCATTTCCTGGGTGTTCCACAATGTTAAATGTAACTATAAATGGATAAAGAAATAATATCAAAAAAATGTTCATAGTTGACAAACGGCTGTGGACAGCATGCCCCCACGTGTCTGATTCATGCTTCACGTTTTTATTCCGATTTTGATAAATATGATGTGATCTAATAAGCAAGTCCCGCAATAAACATTATACTTTATAAGGAACCAGTTGCATCTGTAGTGAAAGTGATGAAGTCTGTGATGCTGAGGTGGTTATTTGGTGATTTTTGTACAGCAGAGATTCCTTGAGAATGTTTTCGCACTCAGAAGTAAGTCAGTGGAGCAGGTATACAATCTCACGTCTCCCATGTGAACGTCTTCACTCTATTCATAGACAACAAGTGTGTCTCCTGTCCTGTCCAACATCACAGGAAGTGGCTCACTGCTGCAGCGCTAAAGAACAGAGGGGCGGGGCTTCAGCTGTGATTAACAACTGATATTGACTGCTATCACCTGCTCTGTAGGGATGCCAATAATTCTGGCATCAATAAATTGCACAATAATCACTTGCTGTGTCACGATAAACCTGTTCAACATCACCAGGTGTTTACGTGCATTGCATGTTGACGTGTGCCAATAATTATTGAGTTAACTTTGTTTGCACTGGACTTACAGTATAACTACAATATATGTTCGATTCATTATTTTTTCCTTTCACTTTCTCCCTGTTGTTCATTTTCATCTTTATTTGTTTGCATGTTAATTTCATTAAGTCCTTACATTTATTTCCATTCAATTTTTATCATTTTTGTTTGCTTTTTTCTTTCTTTCTGCATTTGTTTTTATGTTTGTTTCTTCCCCTTCTTCCGTTTGTCCCTCCCTTTCTTCTTTTTATTTATTTATTGTACTTATTTTCCCCTTCCTACTTTTTTTTTTTATGATTGTTTGCATGTTGGTCTGAGAGAGTGGGATGAACTGAAAGTGCAGGGTGAAAAGAGAGAGTGGAATAAACAGAGAGAATGGGATCAACAGGGAGAGTGTGGTGAACAGGGAGAGCTGGATGAAAGTGTGGAGTGGACAGAGAGTGAAAGAAGTGAGGGAACGATGAAGAGAAAGAGGGATGAACAGAGCAAACAAGGTGAAAAGAGACAGAGAGCAAGGTAAACAGAGCAAACAGGATGAACAGAGAGAGAGTGATGAACAAGCACTTACACATATGAACAACGATGATGAACAGAGAGTGAGAGAGTGATGTACAGAGAGAGAGATGTACAGAGAGAGAGGGATGTACAGAGAGAGAGGGATGAAGGGCGCGAGCAGGGTGGGTCGTGTGCACAGAGCAGGCTGTCCTCTCTGCGTGTCTCAGTGGGCTGAGATCATGAGTCACGGCGTGGCAGGTGTCTGTCCATTTACCTGTTGATTGGTCTGATGGCTCCGCAGGAGGAGGTTCTGTTTATGTGGACAGATTTAGAAAAGCAATCTGGCCGAGAGGACGTCTCTATGCTCCTGAGGAAACCGTCTTAATATCTTACATACTGAAGTGAGGATGACATTTACACACGCAGCAACGAGTCGCTTAGACCAGCGATGAAGCCGAGGCTGTCCTTCATCAGAGGTGCTGTGTGTGAACCTGACTCGGATAGAGTGATCATGTAGTGTAGAGGAAAGAATAGAGACATGTAGTGTGGAAGAAAAGAATAGAGGGATGAAGGGTAGAAGAAAAGAACAGAGGGATGAAGCGTAGAGGAAAAGAACAGAGGGATGAAGCGTAGAGGAAAAGAACAGAGGGATGAAGCGTAGTGGAAAAGAACAGAGGGATGAAGCGTAGAGGAAACGAACAGAGGGATGAAGCGTAGAGGAAAAGAACAGAGGGATGAAGCGTAGAGGAAAAGAACAGAGGGATGAGGCGTAGAGGAAAAGAACAGAGGGATGAAGCGTAGTGGAAAAGAACAGAGGGATGAAGCGTAGAGGAAACGAACAGAGGGATGAAGCGTAGAGGAAAAGAACAGAGGGATGATGCGTAGAGGAAAAGAACAGAGGGATGAGGCGTAGAGGAAAAGAACAGAGGGATGAGGCGTAGAGGAAAA
>JAQQZX010000016.1:3793144-3804697 GCA_030068355.1 Notoglanidium maculatum | reverse complement strand
ATAGTATATAGTATATATCTATCACAGTGCATACTTAATTACTTTAGCCCATTATATATAGAACTTAATGGGACAATTAAGTGCAAAAGTTTGTGCCCCCATGTTTTTTGCATGCCCATTTTTTTACAATTTATCTACAAAAGAATAATAATCCAAGAGGTCAGAAAGATGGGAGTATCCTACCACAACACCATCTAAAACTGAATAAAAATGAACATTAAAAAAAGTTTTGCGATGCCCACTTTATTCTCCAGACCTCACGCAACTGAGGAAGATGGTGTATGCATTTGGCCAATAAAATATCAGGAAAAAAATCTTATTTGTCTGATTATCACCATTCTGTGTATTTGTGGTTTCTTTTTCCAAAATTGTACAGTGACCTATTATTATAATAAAGCAAAAAGATTAGACATGCACAAGTTCTTAAAGAACATTTATATCCCATTCAAAGATGCAAATGCAAACTAATATAGCATTTTTGGTTATTATTAATATCTGGACACACACAATTGTACCATTTTTGCCCACTACAACTTTCCAAACTTTTGCACTACACTGCATTATGTGAATATCACTCTAAATCATCATCTCACATCATATTTTGTCGCATCCTCTCCAAGCGCCTGGACGGAGCGGTCACGCCAGACTCGCTCTTTAACAGACAGCATGTGTCCTGTCAGGCAGCTTGGAGATGGACAGTGATTGGTCTGTAAAAAAACTGGGGCAGATGGGACGCAAGTGACCTCATCACCAGAACATATGCCCTTTCAGCAGGTGAGCGTGGAGGTGGGGCTTCAACACACACACACGCGCGCGCACACACACTCGCTCACTTGTGTTCTTACCCAACGGGAATGGAAACTTGTAATCCTTTACTTAATTCACCATGTGATAGATGGACCATCATAATTAGCACCAGGCACTTAGTTAAGGTACATTAGATAGGCGTGACATCTGTCGGATCGGATCAGCCAGATGTTAATAACACTAATGTAAATGTCATGGCAGGAAAAATTCCCATCTCCTTAAGGCAAGATGCATGAGGTGAATAACATTCACCAGAATTTTTGGTATTTATTTATGCAAATGAGGTTTTGTGTAATTAAATCTGCAAAAATTTGCACAATTAATAAAACCAAAAAAATCTTTTCTTTTGATGTATTGAAATTAATATTTATTTCCCTGTGAAGATGGTTCCAAGATATCTTTTTACAGAATACTTTGTTAGAAAATATGTACACCACAAATTAACTTGTATAGGATTGTAAAGTGGGAGCATATGAAATGAAGCATATTTTTATGCATTTTGATATTCATTGCTTCAGTTCATAGACACATTATAGATGCATTTTATCCAAAAGTCTGGGGGGGTGGGAATAAGATCGACATGGCTTGCCTTAAAGCACAAATTAGAACCCTTACCATGTTCCACCCAATACTGTGAGTTTTCAAAATACAATAACGAGTGATTGAAGCTTGACAAATTGTACTTACAGAGGGGCTTGAAATGAAACGCATTGATTCAGGTGTTCCCGAGCGCTGCTTCGCCTACATAAGGAATCGCATCCAAGACTCCACACCACACCGAATGAGACCCGCATATCAATGTTCTTTCAAAGACTACATGAAACCCAAAGAGTGTAAGAAGTCATTAAAAATCATGCTATCATGTTACCATGAGTTCTTGTTGAATCTTCATCTCGCACTGAATGAAAAGTAGTCTGGATCAATATGAGGCATGCTTCATCTGAATTACTGCATCATAGAAAGCAGATGTACGAGCTGAAAGCAAAAGGCACCAAAGACTAAAAGGACATACAAATGCCATTTTCACAGCCAGGTGAAAAATTTGAAGAAAAAGGAAAAACTCTATGGCTCTCTTCTGTTGTGGGGGACTTTTTAAAAATTTATTTATTTATTTATTTTATTATTTTATTTTTTACTGCCACAGTCTTGAGTCCGTGGTTCTGGAGACATGCAATGGCTTAACACCTTACTTAGACACTTTGTTGTATTTTTTTTTTGTTAATATAATCTTTTTAAAATGCATTACGTGAATAAAAATAACCTTATTTGATCTCTCTACTCTGATTTGTAATTTTATTATAACTATTTTTAATAAGCATGTAACTAATTGTATCAGCATCACTAGAGAGTAAAACTGCATATAAGGAGTAACACAAATGACCAAACCGTATACAAGTACCGCAGATGTACCACAAAACGCAAATGAATGAACTCCATACATTCATTTCAAACGGCAAAACTACTTATGATTAATGCAAATGACCAAATGGATAATATGAATGACTAAACTGTATACATGTAACACAAATGGCCAAACTGTGTGAGAAATAATACAAACGTTCAAACTGCATACAAGCAACACAAATGCCGAAACTTCACACAAGCACTGAAACAAGACTGCAAGAGCCTAAGGGTCTTATGAAAAAACAACAACAGTATTTCTCATGCATGGATTTGTAATTACCAATGTTCATCTTGCTATGAAAGCACAATTACACGCATGTTGGTGCATCGTGTGATGTGACCCAAAAGCCATTCTCAAGCCTTAATGTTTACCAAAGTGTATGAACAGATTTGCAACATCGCCTGATCTCGAATACAGATTTCTGCAAGTTGATCTAGGAAATGGAACATGACATTAAACTCTTAAGCACGTCAATCTGCTTGCTGAATTGCGGCAGCTGATCTTTATGTCCAGGCAGAAAAGATGATCTGTAACTTCCTTAACTCCATGCTGGTGATTCTAAAGTGCCATCCATCCAATTACCCACCGAGTGAAAGCAAACAGCGGGAGCAGGAAACAGCCGTGAATGGTGGTAAGATTAGACTCCAGCACTAATTGAATCTGGCAGTGATGAATGAAGTCCTTTTTCTCCAGAATGTGAAATTCTCTCGATGCTTGTCAACAAAAACCCCAGCACACGACGCACAACAAACTTGGGTGATAAGAAACCGCATGAAATTTCAGTTAGTCCAAATATGCACATTTATCCAGTGAAATTAATCGGATAATTAAAATGCTAGCATCTCTAACAATAAGATGTAAGAGTTTTGATGTGTGTGAAGCACCTCGGAGAGAGCTAGTACACTTACACGTGCTAAGTGCTAAGATGTGCGATAAGTGCGAAAGCTAACTGATTTGCTCAGTTACACGTTCATGCACGAACAGAGCACTATGGGAACTGAATAGAGCACCAAGCCAACAGACTGAGCTATCTGGCTAGCACTAGCTTGCTAGCTAAAAGACAAACTCTTGTTGAAGATGTGGTTTTGTGTTCACACTAACTGTCCAACCTGTTCTTAGTAAAAAATGTATACCAACTGGTATCTGAAACTTCAATTTCCTAACATACAAGTAAAGCTGCGAGGACAGTAATGATCTCTACCCCTTTTATCACATTTTGTGTACAAACTGTTATAAAGGTCATACCAATAGTAAAAATTTTTTTTTAAAAATCCTCGTAGTACTGAGACATCCCTAAAGCTAAGCAGCACATAATCACATCCACAGAGGCTCAAATAACTGGGCAGCATCCATAACAACAAACCACCATACTAAATAGTATGCAAGTACACCAGTGGTGTCATTACTGTTTAGACATCCATTAGCACATACGTTAGTATGTAGCTTGGGACATAGCTGTATAGAGTGGGAAGGGGCAAAATTCCAAAATCCAGCAGCTTTTAGCATACAAATAATGCAAAACTGAATATGCATAACGCAAATGATAAAACTGCTCATAAGTAACGCAAATGACAAAAAAGATATAGAAGTAATGCCGATGACACCACTGCAAACAATTAGCACTTAAGAAGACTTCTGTGTATAAGTAATGCAAATGACAACTCTGCATACGAGTTCCAAAGCTACATATGAGTAATGTGTATGTATGGGCATACAAGTAAAGTATATGGCAAAACTGCATACGAGTAACATGAATGACAAAACAATAGGAGTAAGACATGTCAAAAATGCATTCAGGTAACACAAAGTACAAAAAGGCATATGACAAAACTGCCTATACGTAATGCAAAAGACAAAATGCATACAAATGACAAACACGACAAAAATGTAAATGTAAAAACCATATACGAGTAACACAAATCGGTATATAGTTAACACAAAAAACAAGACTATGTATGACGATCAAATGATGACTGCATTCGAGTAACACAAATGACGACAAATACAACGTATTTATAAGCGTTCATTACAATTTAAATTAAATACTCCTACCAATGGTGAGAAAGTTCATCTTCCCACACTCGACTCAAAAAGGCACTCGGCCTTTTATACGATCAACGGAAATGACCTCTAACCCCGGAGTCACATGTGTGTCTTACTGTACAGGCAATTAGCGATGTCATCGATAGTAGCGGCTGGAAGATAAAAGGCCCGTTCCTTCAAAGTAATTTCACTCACCAATAATTGCTCTCATTTGTTCGTATGGTAAAGTGGCATTTCTTGCCTGGGCATGTCATTTCTTACCATTGTCTCCTTCATTCGTGTTCTTTTAGATAACGGGGAGGAACATTCTGACGTGCTGTCATAAAAACAATACGCTTTATAGCTGAGTGAATGAGAAGTTAATGAGCAGCGAGTGCTCTGCACTTTATCATTAAAAGTCTGAAAATGCTTGATCAATTTAGCTCTTTTTTTCTCGCTCTCTTTCTCTCTCTCTCTCTCTCTATCTTTCGCTGTCATGCTCTTTCGCTCCCTGTTCCTTCCCAAAAGTGATAGGCCAGTGATTAATGATGATCCAGCGACCAGTTGCTGTGGGATCAAATCCCAAGAGTCTACATGCATAAATATATAGTAGATACAAACAAAAGGTTTCTGTGGAAAGTCCTTAAGTCACCATACTTTGTTACTGTACTTCAGAAACATTTCAGGTTATTTTTAGGGGTATCTCTGAAAATTATTTGCTGTACCTCATTTAACCTTCATAACCAGCAAGCTCAGTCATTTCTCCACCAAGCTGCCAGAGGGCGCCGTCCCCGTGTTTTGTATCGCTTCACTCATTTCCTGTGCTTAGGCACCCCTATTT
Organism: Notoglanidium maculatum; assembly: GCA_030068355.1. Lineage (NCBI taxonomy): Eukaryota > Metazoa > Chordata > Actinopteri > Siluriformes > Auchenoglanididae > Notoglanidium > Notoglanidium maculatum. Next base: position 3,799,622 of record JAQQZX010000016.1, on the reverse strand, counting down.
TCATGTTCTCCTTTGATTAGTGTCTCTAGATAAGCGGTGTTGTCACTTGAATTGCTTTATTGTGTGTTGGTGTTGGTCATCCGTTGTTGCTGGAGCTTGGCTAATCCCTCACGCCGTGTCCTTGTTTTACGCCCTAGCTGTTGATTCGCTCGGTTTTTGCTTCTTGTGTTGACCTTGCTTTATTTTGTTGGTTTCCTTGGTATTTTTGTTTAATAAAGTAAAACCTGCACCCTTATCTGTCTCTAACAGATGAAGCAGACGTGCTAAAAATTCATCAGGAGTTGGCATCTATTGTTGCTGTTCATATTGCTAGACTGAGTTCCATTAAATGTTCCTTGTCATTGTTGGTTAGATCCTAGTTCTTAATTTGCTTGGTTCTTGATTTGTCTTTTTCATTCTGTTTGTTTGGTACTTGTGTTTAATAAAGGAAAGCTGTGAGCTCATGTGGGGGCAGACAGCGCTGTCCTTTTGAGTGTGTTACGCCGCTCTCTGATGAAAAGTTCGGAAAAATGCGGTCGGCTGGCTTCATGTGCCTCGCAGGATGCGTGATGGCCTCGCCTTCGCAGTTGGTAGAGGTCGTGAGAACTGTCTGATGGGTGGGAATTGGACACGACTAAATTAGAGAGAAAATTGGGGAAACCCCCCCCCCCCCAAAAAAAGTCCACGAGGTCTACAAAATATTAACATTTTATTAGGACTGAAATTCAAATGAATAAGGGCAACATGGCTGGATTGCGTTGGATTCAGAAGTCATAAGAAAAGGTATGACCACTAATCCCGCCCGCAACCTCACCCAAATCCTAACCTTCAAACTTTTCATTGAAATTGAATCAAAAACATTTCTACAAATTTCGTATATAAAGCTAAAACCCATCATCAATTCCAAATTCAAATGAATAAAGACGACGTGGCTGGATTTCCGTTGATTTTATTTGAATGAAGCTTTACGAATGTCGCTGTCTTTCCTGCTGAGGCTAATTTTAACATTTGTAACCTGCCACACAATGTGAATCGTGCAAATGCGTATGAATTTGTACATCTGACACCATAACACCAAAAAAAAATAATAATTCTTTCCCTCAAACATCCATATCCAACCTTTATACATCCAACGTCTTTTTTCCCCCATTTGCAGTCTGGTGGATCTAATCCGAGTTTAATTCAGAGGTGTGACTGCAGTCAGAGGCAGGAGGAGTGAACGTGAGAAGAGGTCTCTCTCTCTCACTAAGAATTAAATGTAGATGGAAAAGGGGGAAGGTGTGCCATTTAAAGACCTGACATGCACTGATTTACACACCCCAGCTATTGTAAATGCTGACCCGCTGACAGCCACAGAACAAAGCAATATCTTCCCAGCAGCGGCCACAAAGGGGATGGAAGAGAGCGAGAGAGAAAAAAAAGCTTGAAATAGCAGTAGGCTTTCTCCCAGCGGCAGATAAGGCATGAACTTATTGGATAACATAAAATCCATTAAACCTTTAAGACGTACCTACACTCTGCCGCTGTCTTTCTGGGCTTTCTGTATTTATTTATCTACGGCTTTGGTACTATTTATAGAATTAATGCTGAATCTTTTTTTTTTTTTTTTGCTGTAATCAGGGTCAATCGTAATAAAATTAGGAGGGTGCATTTACTATAATGCAAACTCATTTTCTAAATTGACCTAAATTTCACAATAAAATTGAGCAATTGGTTCACTGATATTAGACTTGAGGCTAAAACCTAATGTCTATCAGTATCTATGCCATCACGATGTCTCATTGATGGTTTTAATAAGACTGATTTTGGGCAAACTATTACACATACGTAGGATTTAATGGGTCTATGAGCAGAAATAGAATATAATATTCATAAGTATATTTTCATTAGTGTATAATTCCCGGTAACTATGAATCGTTGTGTTTTTGTAAGCTTAGAACGAGCCCTTTATATCTACACAGGGAGCGGGTCCATCTCTACGGAGCCGCCATGTTGCGCTGCTACAGTAGCCCAGAACGGACAAACCTCTTGAGAGCGCCTTCTGCGTTTCACATTTTTACAAGCAGCAGCGTGAACCTGGAAGCACCAGAGGATGACAAAGAAGAAAGAAGAGGAATCTGCTGGTGCTGGATAAGTCTAAGAACCCAAATTTTGAAAAATAGAGGATGTTACTTATTATTTAGCACAGAAAAAGCGAGGGAGTGCGAATGTAAGTGCTTGGAAGTACCTGGCGGCTACCGTTATGCTCTAATACACACTTGGAAAGGGATGGACATTTCAGGTGGTTTAATCCTACATAGCGGACCTTTAAAGGCAGATTTCTCATGTCATTTTTCTAATAAATGTTTCAAGTCTTTAACTGGTTTCATGCTTCATTCGAATTCGGTTCGGTTCGGTTCATTCGAATACTAAACAGACTGAAAAGCTAACCCTTTCATACCAATCTAACAACACTAAGGCATGTATATTTTTTAAAGATGTAATTTTTTTTCTCTGTGTTGGGTCACTGAAACTAAAGCCTATAAAAAAAATTAAAAAAGCTCCCTGCAAGATGTTAAAATGGCATTTTCATTTGTTCTGTGAGTGGATGGGAAAAACATGAGAAAAACGCACATGTCCATTTCGCGTGTTCTGAACGTGCTAAGAGTCCAGCTATCACAGCTGCTGGCTGTTCCTGAATACATCTCTCTGCGATACAAACCATACTGCGAACAGAGATTTTGGATAATAAGCACTTTGTATTAAAGGGTGACCCATGAGCAGTTGTTCCACCTCATCATCAGTTCACACCTACGGATCTTTGGTTGTCATTGTTAGGTTTTGAACTTGTTGATGTTTTCAAAAGTATCTGGATACATGTAGAGTTGACCTAAAGTCCGACTTTTGCAGTCTGATCTTCTGTGTAATTTGCACTTTGATTGGTCAGTGCATGTTTAGTCTTTCTATTTTTAGTTTCTGAGAAACCAAAAGAATTAATCTATCTTTTCAATAACTGCTGATGAAGTGGTATGGATGTGTCTGGACATTTTCAGCCCAAATGGAGATCTAGTGTGTGTTAGTGTTCGTGTACAGCTTGATCGGTCTTGGTTTTTTTGAACGCCTCGGTCTTGTCTCGGAATCGACTGCATTTTCATTCTGAGTCTCGTTCTCATACATGGAGGCTTCTGAATTTTAATTTAAGACCGGTCAAGACCAAAACTGCAGGGATATCACTAAATTACATGTGCATTGTCTGATTTTTTTCTAGTTTTGTTATCATTACTGTAATTGGATGAAAACTTCCCGCTTCAAATGCAAGTTGATTTCAGCTCTTAGTATTTTTGTATTTGGTTGTTTTTATGGGAATGTAGACCTTGTAGATCATTTTGAGAACTGCCTATGGTTTTCATGTTCCACAGTTTATCATAAGCGTGTCATGGAGTGTGCGACTCACACTGGTCTGGTCTTGGCCTAGGTCTTGACTTCATCTCGCCCTACCTTCGTCTTGACTCGATACACTCTGGTCTTGGCCATGACTTGGTCACGGTTTAGGTGGCCTTGACTACAACACTGGTTTGTGTGTCTCACTATCAATCTGGAATCACCTGACCACTCATAACCTGCATGATTCTACAGTTCTGGCTAAAACGAAATGAGCCCCAGCCTCGAACCATACCATCCTGTGTATTTTTCTTACCAGTGGTAGTGCCATTGCTCTCGGATCCACAGGAATCCAAAGCACACCACAGCAGATGATCTGATATGGATGCCAAAAATAAAACATATTGACATCTCTTTTCATCACTGAATTGATGTATGCAGCAAAAACTGAATCTCATAAAATTTTATCACCTACATTTTTCACATCGTTTGAATAATCTGATTTAACGTTTCCCCCAAACTTGACCTTATAACTACCAGTTACAATGCAAAGGCAATGCAATAAATCTCATGCTGCTTCATTCAGGCCATAAAAGGCTCAGTTGGATTGTCTGTACCCTCATCCCAACACCTAAAGCCATCACTATGAAGGCGAGAAGGAAAGGACAGATAATTGTTGCTTATAGCCAGAGCAAAAAAAGGTACAAAAAAACCCAGAATATTCCCCATTTTCATAAAGAGCCATGCTATCAATCAGCCTTGAGAAGATAAACAGCTACCATTAAGCTGCTACAGCGCCTGTGATGGTCCAGAAATAGTATCCAACATCAGCTCTGTGCACTGGATGTTCATGTTGACGGCTGATGCTGAATATTCAGGAATAAGTCGTATTCTTATTGACTTGTATGTCAATATAATTACATATACTTATATATGTATGTATGCATTTGTATGCATATATATATATATGCGTTATATGAACGCATAGTTTGTGTTCATAAACTAAATTAAAAAAAAAAAAAAGTTTATCGCATAAGTCAGGGTTGAACTACGTCATTTAAGTTAGTTCACAGTGCTGTAGAATTCTTGAATCTGATTGGTCAGAAGGTGTAAATACCTTTTCCATAACAGCAGCTTGGATTATAGCTCCAGGTACAAGGTTTAATGTGTCATTCTAATACATTACTGCTGCTATAGTAACATTTTACATGGGAACTTGTATGCAGAGAAGGAAGGACTCTCCTGTGTCAGTGCAGTGGAAATGTATCATGCAGCTGATTTATTTTTTCTGGTATTTATTAATGTCAGTGACTGTGTATGCTGTAGCTAATGTAACAACTTGTTTCGCAGATTTTAATGAGAGAGTCATCAATTCTGGGGAAAGATCGTTCATGTTTGAACTCAACAGCCAAACACATGCACGCCTCCCTTCAGAAGCTCCGCCCCCAAATTCACGGGTGCGTGTTGCCAATGGAATGACACGACGAACAATGACAAACACAACCCCTCCCCATTCCCTTCCCCCTGTCCAGTGATTGGCTAGAATATGCCCCCTGTTGCTGATTGGCTGGTATAGTGTTGTGTAGCTAGGGTGTACAAACACCGGCTTTTTTTTTCAGCGCACTCATAACAGACTGCTAGCGGACTGCGAGGAGATATTCGACAAAAAGTGTTTTGGATTAGAATCGATGACTGTACCTTTAAATGTAACTATAAACAGAAAAGATACCCAGACAAACTGCTGTAGTATAAGAGGAATAAAGCATTTCCAAGTGTGTAGTGGTGCAATCCAGTACTGCGGTTTGTGTTAAAAGGCATAATGTAGCATTGTGATTAGAAACATACAGATACTCTATGAATACATTCAATATAAACACATCACTTTTTCCCATATAAGCATGAAAATGGGATCATGCTAAGTTCATAGCGATGCTGCTGGGATGATCATGCCAAAGTCTTGTCTGCAGAGAAGACATCCCACTTTCAGCATTTCAGAGAGAAAAAAAAAAGAAAAAGAAAAAAACCCTGCTCTGCACTTTTTCAGCAATCCTCAGTCGAGATGGAGCGGCTGTTTATGATTTACGTGTGACTGGAATAACAAGTGCCAGCGCAGGGGAGATGAATAAAATATGAATTCCTAATTATTTTAATTGTGTTACGCTGTTATGCTCTTGGCGGATGGCTTCTCTGATTTCTAGAGCTGCTAAGGAGGAAATAAAAAAACACTCCCTTGGTGGCACTACTCGACACACTGCCAGCGCTGGGTTATTTCTCAGATCAGATCAGGTGTGTGTGTGTGTGTGTGTGTAGACTTCAGGATGCCTTTTAACCACAGATGGCATGAATCCACACACGTTCTTCCAACTCAAACAGCTGCCTCTAGCTGCCAGTCATTTAAATGCAGAAAAGCTGCAAAAAAAAGCCAAAACGCTGAAATCAGTGTCATTGATGCAAACGGAAAAGCAGCGGTTTTGTTATGCATTATGCAAGATAAGCACAGTCTCCTGCCTACGTCTGATTTTACCTCATCAAGCTCAACAAAATCATGACTGAGAAAGATTTCCTTATTTTTCCCGGTTATGTAGGAGGAATTTATGAATGTCAATGGAGGCCATTAATAAAGTAGATAAATAAATAATAAAATCACAGCCGCACAAAAGCATTACCGGTTCACTTCAGGTGGCAAAAAAAAAAAAAGATCTAAAAATATCACTAATAGTTTTCCATTAAGGTTGACTAGCTGATGAATTTTAATGACGTATAAAGCTTACTTTGAGTGGCATTTGATGGAACAAACCTGGCATATTAGCCTAATTAAAGGGCAGGAGCATTTCTGCTTATATTGAAGTTATTTAAGAGATCTGTTGGGTGCCCAAATTGTGTCGAACATGTGCAGCAAAACAGCAGGGGACAATCAAGATGCTTGCTAATTTAGATTTTGCATTAGGCAAATTGGCTATGAGGAGTTTAGCAGTCATAATACGGAGCTGATATTCCGTCAGAAGTAATCATATGTAAATGTAACATTAGGACACATTTACACTTCAGTGCTTTAATAACACTACAGTCACATCACTAGTGAGTGAGAAGGAGAAGGTTCTCCTTTATCTCAATGATGATGCAGTCCTAAATCTGAATA
>JAQQZX010000016.1:3762579-3792311 GCA_030068355.1 Notoglanidium maculatum | reverse complement strand
AAACATTCACACACTGAGTGGCCTTTACATCTATTAGCATTATTACTGAGCTGGCACCAAAGTTAAATTGCTATGTTTGGTTCCCCTGTGGCCAGAAAAGCATTCACCTTATTATTGCGAGCTTGAAACCCGACCACGCTACAGCCATCAGTGGCTGAGAGCTAAAAGAGCACAACTGGCCATGCTTTCTGGGTGTGAGGAATAGCATACTCTCTTCTGTCAATCACAGTGACACTAGCCAAACATGCACATCTGTGAGTTCATGTATGTGGAAGAAGGTAGACAGTGCTTTCCCAGAGTGAGTTATTTTTATTGCGTCGTTATGGCTTGCACCACCGATTCTGTGTGCTTATTAGGAGTCTGATGAATAGTGTGTGATCCATCAGGATTATAATGAACTGCAGCCGCTATAGAGCCTCACACTTTATATATTTAGGTTAAACAATATCATGATAGTAGATTTCTGATTTACGCAGAGGAGAAGGAGAAGCCGGAAATGCGATGCTACCAAGAGGACCAATCACGGTAGTTGTGGTCTGTGTCACTGCAACATGTGGTTAAATTTTTGGGGAGCTGCTTATCAGGTTACGGTGTGGGGTAGGCTATGCAGCTAGGTTGTATAAATTCACCCTACAATGCATCTCATCCAAATTTGGTTGCTGTCTTGTGATGAGTGAGAATTGATGGAAAGTATTCCTAGAAGTTGTGAGTGAGATCATGTTGATGGGGCAGATGGTCTCAGAGCAAAGATATGGTTTAGTAAATATATTCATTTAAAAATGACAAGGTCAATTGGCTAAGGATGTGTCTGTACACCCACAATAATCCCCGGAGGTTACCATGCCTTTTTCTTTCTCTTTTTTTGTTTTCACAATTTATTATTTTATTCATGTGAGGAATATTTTTGTTTTAACCAGCCATCCATGACTCATAGTTGTATCCACTGAGCATGACATTTAATTGAGAATCTCACCACTGACCTGACCTTAAACAAACACGAAAAAAAAACAAAAAACCTGGCGGTTAATTGAGGTAATTTCAACTCCACTACTTCCTGCCTAACAACCTTTAACAACATGCCAGTGTAACAATTAGTTCAGCAATTACCAGAAAACAAACAGCATGATGAGGCACAGCACCGCAGCTAAAGAAAGCTTCCCTTAGGCTATGTTTAAAATATCAATAATGTTTCTTGAAAAAGAGGACGGCGATGAAATTTTAATAGCAACCTGTTGGATTACAAAAGAACACCAGAGACAGAAGTGCATACGGTGTCTGTTTCTTCCCAGAGGCAAAAAGTTTCTGGAAATTTGCCTTTGGTTTTGCAATGGATGCACCAAAAGCCAAAACATCTACAGCAATATACCACACAAAGTACAATAAAATATAATAAAACTAGAAGGGCAAACGGACAGCACAGAGCACAGACCTTCGCCCAGGCCAATTGCTGTGTCTTACAACATTAGAGAAGGAAAGCTAGACTCCTCGAGCTGCCTCATGAGTCCGATCCACTCCAAAATTTAAAGAGTTGTTCCTTGGCCCGTGCTACACCTTTCCACCAAGTTTCGTGAAATTCGGGTTGTTATTTTTTTGCAGAATCCTACTTAGAGGCAAACAAACCACTCCGAAAACATAACCTTCTTGGCAGCGGTTATAATTAAATCTCCCATTCGAAAGAATAAATAAAAGAAATGAAATCATGGAAATTATTAAGCTGTTATATGATAAGAGGAAGACAATCTAGAAAAAAAATCTGGATTTGTTTTACTCTCCATGAAGTTCATAATGATAAAGAAAAAGTGTAAGCTTGGGTAAAAAGAAAGGTAAAATGACAGTAAGTTGGAGAGATTTATAGATCTCACTTAGAAGAAACTGATGTATGGGTCTTAAAACGTAACTGGTTCTAAAACTGCACCAGTAACAGCTGTGAGATTGTGGACAGTGACATTCATACTGAATTTCATTTTATTGTCTCGCAATCATCAAAAACATGACCTTGTAGCATTCTCATCTCTGCTCTGTTCGTCCCTGACTGAACAGGATGATATTAATCTCCAGCCTTGCATCAAGTAAACAGATTTTTTTACATTAGATTTTTAAACCTTGACTCTGAGGACATCTGTCTGTGACGAGCGTTTAACTTTTGTGATAAAACAAGATAATTTAATTACCAGAAATGTCGATATCGTGTTTTATGAAAAAGGGATTTGTCTGAAATCATTTTCCAGGTCGGTCAGCATTCTTGTTTCTTACTGCGTTGCCGCCATCAATCAGTACGCAGCATTTCACTTGAGGTGGGAAATGCTTAATCCTGTTGAAAGCGTTGCGTTTTATGGGATTATGCTTAATACGTTCCATTAAGATTCTCACAAACTGGATGATGTGACAAACACGGTAATCATGACGGAGAAAAACCAGATAATCAGCATGTTCTTGTCTTTAATACGCTTTTATAAGACATGATCCACCAGTGACAGCTAGTATGGCTGAGATCAATATCAGATCAGATTATTTGCTCTTAAAAACAGTTTTATGGTGGATTTTATACGTAAACGAGCTCAACAGCACCACTAATGGTCGTTATAAAAAATGCACATAATGGTATGAAGACGCAAGGGCTGATCTCTTTCTAGCCCAGACTGTAGATTCATGCAGCCAATCAGTTACAGTCATATCAGGTGATTACACAAATTGACACGCCCTTGGGCTGATCTTTTCCAGAAACCTCCGTAACACCACGGTCATCAACAGTGATCAGCACATGTGAAGAAGTTGGATTATTTACTCCTATAAAATGGAGCAAGAACTAAAAGTAGTAGAAACAAAGTTCAAATGACACAAAATGACAAACTGAACCAGATATTTATAGATTTTTTTTTTTGCAACTAGGTAAATAAATAAAAGAAATTTGAAATAAATGTAAACAAAAGACAATTATAAAAAGACCAGATTTTGCCCAGCCCAACTTTTCCGTTTAACACTGATAATTTTAGATTGGCCACATATCTAATATCACTAGCAGCTAATATGACACTACTGTTTAAAGGCTGAAGAATTTTTTCATAAGAAGTCAGTCGTGCTTTCAAAGCCCCAATATTGTGATGAATTAGCTTGTGTCATAAATTGAATTGAGCTTCTCTTATAAGGCTCTTCAGAGCTCTTATACCTAAGCAGCACATATACACACAGCAAAGCCATGACTGTGTATCCTCTAGCGGTTATGTCCTTATTCGGTCTGCTGGTGGCACAGTAAATGGCAGATATCATGAAGGTTTATATTTGTTAGCAGATGTAGTGGTACCCACTATTACTCACTCTGACAGCCACTCGTACCCACTGCGCCTTTGTGAAGCCACAGCGTACGCCTTCGCTTCAGCTCTCGTTTGCTCATAGCCATTATGCCCTCAGTCCATTTTTCACTTTCCCTCATCACATAACCATAATCATTCTGTATATAAGCATATGTTTGAACGACCAAATGCATAACATATGTTGCTGCTGTTTACTGTGCATGCAAACATCGGGAATCCTGAAGAATTTGTTGACACACTGTTCACATTTTCCCTAAACTCAACCACCTGCTGATGAACAAATCCCTGTTTATTTAGTTTGGTTATAATCCATGGACATGAAACATACAGTACTGTAGAGAGCACCACTGAGCAGAGAAGTACGCAACTCCATTACTTCAGTCAAACGATAGATACTCCTGGTGAAATATTACTCCAATACCAGTGTTCAGTTAAATTTGAACTGGAGTATGTACTTTTGAAAATACTTAAGTATTTTGAAACTGAAAACTTTTTAATATTTTCAATGTTTAATGTCAATACGTTGTGTTTATCTGACAAGATTAAAACATATTTCTGAAAGGACTTTAGTCAGTAATGTTAATTCGGCATTTTTGCTAGCTAGCTATTGGTATGCATCAGCAGTAGATAAACACGGTCCCAATATGATATCTTGGTGGGAAAATCCATAAACATTTGACCAACCGAAGCATAAAACCTACAACTACTTCATTTAAAATGTTTACCTGGGATTGATATCTGGGAACAAATGTTTACCTACCTCGACATGCTTTTGTCAAGCTGGACAGTGAATCTTTTTGTAGGCAGTGAAGTTTGATAACGTTAAACAGAGCAAATATTTAAACATTATGAATTCTGCTTCTTTTCAGAAAACTCAAACATGGACTTCAGATATGAGTGCTCTAGACAGGAATCGTCATTTTTATCCGCCATAGCCATCATCCCCATCGCCGAGTTCAAACCGGACTGTTCAAAACACGCAGCAAGCACTTTGAACTTGAGTGTAGGAGTTATTAGTTTACTGTGATTGGTTTTCTCCTGTGATGAACAAGGCGTATGGTATCGCATTTTAGAAAAGAAAAGAAAATTCAACTGCTGACACGTCAAAGTTACGAGTAACAGGGACCTTCGTAGAAATGTAGTGGAGTCAAGCGTACAATATTTATCTTTCAAATGTAGTGGTACAAACGTCTGAAAATACATTTCCGAAAACATTTATACTCAAAGTACAGATACTTAAAAATGTTCTTGAGTACAGTGCTCAAGTATATGTACTTTGTTACTGTCCACCTCTACCATTTAATATCAGCATTGGGTGGGAGTCCCTGGTGTTAAAAGTGTGAATATTTATAAGCTAATACTAGGTCAGTAAGGACAAAACTCAAGCACTTCAGGATAGCTGTTATAGGAAAATAATCAGTAAAGTGGCAGCATGATGCATCCTGATGCAAAGCAGAGTTACTGTTACCACCCTGAAGTTGACTATTTTCCTATAACAGCAAGTGTTTTTTATTCCTCTTCTACCAATGAAATTCAGTAGCGCTAACAATTTTAAAAAAATTATACGTTCTTAGTAAGAATGAGAGAGAGAGAGAGAGAGAAAGGCATGCCAGGATTGCCCTGAACAAATTTCAGCCTGACAAATCACGCATTGAAAAGAATTCTTTGATTGTAAGACAATCAGCAGTCTTCGAATGCAATGGTTTTGGCAGTGTTTGGAAAATTTTTTATTACAATCTCAGAATGTGACATTCATCTAAAATCCACCAATAGGATGACTGAAAACCCACAGGAAAGCTACAAACACGGTAGTGATAAAGTAAGCAGAACATAGTATTTTTTTAATCACTGGTCTATTGTTGGAGGATCTTCATTTATTAATCTGACGAGGAGAACCCGTGTTCTCACCTAGTCCGTTATGGAATTTAGCCAGGATTTAGATTTCAAGATCTCGTACTGTGTGAAAAGTAATAAAGAACAAAAATGTGTACAGTCTAAAACGGGCTTTACAAAACTACAATCAATTCAAAAGAATCCCTGAGGAACTAGCGGGTTCTTGCACATCAGAGAGTGGCACTATTATGGAGTTCCCTCAGACACTGGTGGTGCTGGTACCCAGTATGAGAGAGATTTATAATATAAAGCCACTGAATAGTTCATATATGGCCCAGTTCTTTGGACCCAGCTTAATTTTTTTTGCTGATTTGTCAGCTTCACTTACCCGAGCGTGGTCATTGTGACGATGGTGTACCAGAAAGACGCAGGAATGCTAGTGAACTTGCTCGAGCTTGATCCCTTCTCAGCGTAGAACATAACTGTGGCAAAGATGATGATGGCCATGGTGAGGGAGAAGAGGAGGAAGCCGAGCTCGGAGGCACAGCTCTTAAGTGTGTATCCTAGGATGCGAAGGCCTTGGGAATGGCGCGAGAACTTGAAGATGCGGAAAACGCGGAAGACACGCAGTGTGACAAAGGCGCCGCTCACGTCCTCGTTGTCGGTCATGAACAGGCCGATGTAGTACGGCAAGATGGCCACCACATCGATGATGCTCATGACCGAGCGCATGAAACGGTAGCGGCTAGGCGCCGCAAACAGGCGTAGCAGATACTCCACTGTGAAGATCATCACGCATGCCGTGTCCATGCAGAAGAAAGCTACATCATAACGTTCACCACATGGTAAGTCCTTCTGGCTTGGCGTGGAACCACAAGGGACGGTTTCTACTACATTGGTGATAACAGAAACGGCGATGAAGAAGCCGGTGACGTAGTAGAACACCAGGGCCATGGTGCTGGTATGCGGGTTCTCAAAGGCTCTCCACATAGTTTCACGAAAGTTCATATTAGGCAGCTTGCCTTCTTTGTTTTCCTCCTGGTCGTCCATGAGGCGCTCGGCGTTCTCCCGTTTGCGGTCCTTGTACTCTTCATAACAACAGTCGCCAATGATTTCAGGGATGATCCCGAAGAAGGCGAGCTCCTCATCGTAGGCCGAGATGCACTCGTGTCGAGGATAGTGGAGTTTACCTGTACGATAAAAGTTGAGCACGCTGCGGAAGGCATCCGGATCCCGGTCGAAGAAATACTCCTTTGTCTCCTCATTAAAGAAGAATTCTTTCTCGGTGCTGCCGAGCAGGGTGTCAGGGTAACGGTCCAGCGTGGTCCTCCAGGTCTGGAAACGGCGCCCACTGACATTCAAGATGATCAGCTCGTCCTGTTTCTTAGTGTGATCCCTGGGTGCGGTGGGCATGGGGCAGTTGGCCACTGGCATCCAGCCAATGGCGGCTGCCCGGGCAAAAGGGAGCCATGCCGCTACTCCCGTTGCCATGGTGACTCCGACACAGGGTCCTTCAAATACAAGCTTTCCTGAGATCAGCCATCATCTTTGAAAGTGGAAAGAAAATAAGCATAATCAGACTGGTGGCACAGAAATGGTGGCAAAATTACTGATCTGTGCAACTACAGTTTCATACAAAAGCGAACTGGATTCAATTTGAATACAGTTTTTCGAGGCAGCTTTTTAAATGGTATCTGCCTGAAACCCTCTCTGAGAGGGAAACACTCTGATGTAGGGGTTCTACATTAACTCTCTAAGGGTTCTTTGACTGGATTCAAACACAGAAGACTATATGAATGAATGTACTCATCTGATGCTGACTATCTTATTGGGGCTAACGACATCCTGAAGCACAGGATCGAATTGGACTGGATATGACTTATTTTCCAGTTCTATCAAGCTATGCATATGATCGTCATGGAGGTGCGCTATGTTTCTGGCACGACGGGGGTCTTGGACGTCAATGCAGGACTTGCTGAGAGTCGGCTTGGATGCTAAGAGAAGGTCAGTATCAGATCATTAGCGTCGGACGATGATACAAATGGAAGAAGCTGCTACCCGTGAATCCCTTCATTCTTTAGACAAAACAAATTGCAGAAAGCTCTTTCTTTGTCTTTTTGCACTTCTTCTTTTTGCAATTCTTCATCAGATCTTGTAATACATATCAAAACTCCATCTCAGTCCTGTCTTTATTTCCATTTAGGAAATATCGCTAAAATCAGTCACGTTTTATTCTTTCAGGATATCAAATATGCATTTACGACAGGACGAGTGCAATTATCGGCTCTTAGTCAAAGAGCTCGGGTTCGCCTCTAATTAGTCCAGAGCTCAGCAGCTCGTCTTAAAAAGACTAAACGAGACGTTCACTGTCTTCTTCGATTTATTTATTTATTTTTTTTGGGAGGATTGATTTTAAGTAATTGGTGCTCACATAGCAGGCTTTGCATTGTACATGACGTTATAAGGGCTGAAGATATTTTTAATTTGCTGTCCCTATATAATAATGTGAGGTCTCTTAGGTCTTTTAAACAAGGACATGTGGCTATCTGAAGGACTAGGTCGAAGCAAAAGGAGGACTGTTTTTGCACACTTTTGAACACCATCCCCTAGATCTGATTCGGTTTGCAGTTTCAAGAACCTGTATTTCCTCTCTTTAGTGCTTAGTAGTGGTTAAGCTGTTCTCATGGTCGCCCCTGTTTCATGTTTTCAATGTCATTTGGCTGTACTGTTATTGTTCTATGTATATTTGCTGCATGTAGACGAAGTGTGGGAAAAGATCGACCTGGTTAGAAAAGTCTACTAAAACTCTCTGATTTAATGAACTCTATATAAAGATGGTGTCATTTAGGACAAGAACTTTGATGACTTTATCCTTGCTCAATATTATGGCAACATTATTATTATAAAGAGAAGTGCTCGTTTTGTTCTCCACATTTTCATGTTGTGGAAAGAAGGTTTAGAAATGTGGAATACTGGAAGAAAAGAAAGTGTGCGTTTTGATGAATCAGCAGAACCTGGAGTACCTGATACCTGTTGAGTCATGATGCAGACCTACACTAGGCACTAAAATTACTGTGTGACTACATTCTTACATGTCCTGCCTACAAGAAGGGAATGAAAGCGGAGGAGAATGCACGCGCCGCTCATTTAAATAGCCGAACGGAAACGACATGTCAAGCTGCAGATACGAGACGTCAGCCTACACTTTTGCTGTTAAGAACTGACACGTAAATTAGTGCAGTAAAACTACCAGCTACAAGTATCACCACAGCCAGGCAGTTTAGACCGTGAGCACACGGAACGGCAGGAACGAATGGAAACGTCGGGTAAGTCGTACTCACGTAAAGTAAGCGCGAAGCCGAGATGTCCGCTTGCGAAGCAACTCTTTTTTTGGAAGGTGATGTCCTTGTTCAGGCCTCGTTCGCGGCTTTGGCAGCAGAACAAGTGGAAGAAGGAGAAAGAGAAAGAGAAGGGGGAGATGAAGGAAAAGAGCGATGGATGGCTGAGCGCAAAACGTGGAAGTCGGAGCTCGCGCAAGGACAGCATGTCATTTCTCCTCTACATCACTCCGGCATTGCGCTTCACCTCCATGAAGGCAACTGTGGGGAAACTCAGTCACACCTCTCTCTCTCTCTCTCTCTCTCTCTCTCTCTGTGTGCGTGTGTGTGTGTGTAGCGCGCGCGCGCTCTGCTCATCTCCGCATACTAGGCTACTATACTCATTATGTATACGTCACTATACTACCTTCCATCACATAATGTGCTATTAAACGCCCTGTTTTTTTTATCCCAAATCCCATATTACTCCTCTTTGGATACTTTAACGGTATTCTGAAATGTGCCTCGTGCCACAGGTGGACTCCTGAAATATGAAGTAATTTTTTAAAAGTGAGCCATTAAAAAAACAAAAGGAACTGAGATGAACAAATTCTTAATCAGATTCATAGCCAGTTCATTCAATACCTTACATTTGGCCCATAAAAAGATGATGTTATTGGTCTATTTTTGGTAAGTCCTGCATGGTTCCCCTTATTTGCAAAAAGCAGTCTGCAAAAGTGTCTTTTCATTAGCCTGTGTAAGAAATCAGAGAAAAAATCCAAGCTTGATCTGACCAATGATGAGTTGCCAAAATGCAGGCCGTGCTGGTCAAACTACTAGTCTGTCTTGTGCAAGGATTAGACTACACACTATTTTTGATGTTCACTATGGTCTCCATGTCAGACTAGACGATCATAGTGCCATAAATTCTTGGTCGGAAGACTGGAAATGCTACAGGTTTGACCCGACCGATCATCGTTCACGTCCTTGCGTGTCGTCGGGGAGGAGGGTCAAGAAATTGTCAGTCATGGCTACAGAAGGAAAATGTCACCAAATTGGTGAGAAAATACAAAAACTTCTGACATGCTAGGCTTTTTGTCAGGGTGTCCCGGAACATCCCAGATGTCACATCGCTGTTCTTCTATTATGTCACACTACAAAGCCTGTTCTTCATTCCCGATCAGACCCGACGCTGGAAAATCATGTCAATCTCGTGTAGTCTGACTAAACTGATTGTCTGGGAATTTCTAATTGCCTTCGTGTTATCTGTGTCATCTTCTTAAAAATAACATATCGATGATGTAGAATTAATAGCACCATCTACCAACACTCACCAGATGGCAAAGATATTCTACCAGTTTGACCGGCTCGTGGTCAGAACAAGCTGGATTTTTCACAAGGCTTGGTTAAAACCCCTTACTCTCGCTCTGGTTGTGTTGGTCAGTATTTTGGCTAGTATTTAAAAAAAAAAAAAAAAAATCACCTTCAAAAGGAAACATTTAAAAATGTCAATCTGGAAAAGTAGATGTTCCATTAACACATGTTTTTCATGTCTTTCTAAACCTCTTTGTACTCACTGAGAGATGTCATGAGCATAATCCTCAAATTACAGTATTAATTATTAATCTTAATTGACGTCTTTAAAAATGTTCATGTTGCAAGCGCGTTGATGTTAGCTTGCCTGATGTATTGGTCCTCTCTTGCAGTAACATTTCTCAATACTGTAAAAATGGATTCCTACATAATGCAACCAAATATTAACACAAGTCTGATTTAGATTTGTGGCCTTATGTATAGTTCAGTATAAGTGTGTATATATATATAAAACTGAAGAAACATCCTGTCTTAGGATGAAAGATAGAGGTGAAGGAGAAACTTATTATTTCTCATAATTTGTTCTCAACTTTAGGGTCAGAAATTCATATTTCAACCTGGCCTCTATAGACATTTGTACAACTTCGACTGACAAATCGAATGGTTTGGATTTAATACAAAAAAGGTTATAAGAAATAGAGACACTAAATCGGTTTGAACTGAACTGAAATAGATACGGTTGACAAGAGGACTCTGTTCTAACATTAGTTCCTGTTTGGGCTTTCAAAAAAAAAAAAAAGAAGAAAAACGCAATTCTGTTATGAGAGCCAAGTGTACCTGTGGCACACTGTAATCATTACTTACTCCTTAGCTAATTACTTAGCTGTAATTTAGCTTACAAGATGTAGCTTAACCATAATTTCATATGCTATTTCTTCCCAAATGTCATGGAACCAAACACAATATTAAGATATTATGGGCAGAACAGACCCCTAGAGACGTATTCCACTTTTATATGCCTTGCCTTTTCATGTTGTTCTCTTTTCCATTTGTCCATTTTCATTTTTATCCTTTTCTGAGGACGAACTGAACGAAAAAGTGAAAAGCAGGGAAATGATGACGTATCATCCAGATCGTCAGTCAGTGTGAGTGCCAAAGGAGATTAGCCTGTCCATCAGAGGAAACGCACCGATTTCCCTCACACCATAATCCTCAGATACTGACGACAGGACAGGAGGGTTTTTATTTATTTATTTTTTTTATAGAATCTTTGCTTGCTTTCATAGGCAAGGATTAAAGAGACATTTGTGTCATTCAGACATAAATTCTGAATACATTTTCATTCAGATTCATATACAAGAAAGCAATTAGAAGCTGGGATATTATAAGATAATCTAGAGAAAAGTAGAGAATGAAAAAGTGGTGTTTATACATGAACTTTTTTTATTTCCTGTCAGTATTAAACCAAATCCCAGGCATCAAGGAATACAAAGATACAAGGAACATAATGCAGCTCTTCTAATCTAACATGTTCCCGTAGCCCACATCCACACCACACAATAGAGCAGGGTTGGTGCCAGGTTGAAATGACATTCCTCATTAAATCCCATCTTCAGTATTAAATCACATCTTTTGTAAGCTGCTATTCCTTTGCTTTTAAGAGCCAAAATGACTTCGAGGAGCGTAATATGTTGGAAATCTGTCTCTGTGCTGAAATAAAGCTACACAATGCTCCACGTGTCACGGCAAAGATAAGAAACGTGTCCTTTCCCGTGAGCGTTCCCTGCATCACAAAACACTATACGCAGAGATGCAAATGAATAAAAGAGAGCACTGGATTGATGTGCTTTATTAGAAGCTTCTTCCCTCAGAAACAATTCACCGAAGTACAAGAGAGGCTCAAATTACAGGTGGAGGATTATGAAAAATTTAATTTACACTTCCGGCACAAACCGAAATCATGTTTTTTAATCGAGATGTTGGCATGTAATGAGCGGATCTTCCTGCCAGTTGAGCAGAAGTACGCCATGAGCTGCAGCGGCTCTGCGCTAATGCTAGCTGACTAGCCTGGGAAAGTAACTCTGGGCAGTACCACTATGCTAACCATATTAAAATAGCGTGTGTCAGAGACGCTGGATGATTTAAGATGGCTTGCTATGCTCACGGTTAATAGAGCTAGCTAGCATTATTTATGGTGACCACAGGATTGTCTTTGTTTTGATGCGTCTTCCTGTTCGCTGGTTTCATAAACAAAGGAAAATGCAACGCAGTAATGGGGGTCAAGTATACTAACGGCTGCATCAAACTGCACCTCAGTCATCTATCAGTTATTCTAATTGACTGTTTTATAATCACGATTTCTGTGTTCGCATTCTGCACTGATATTTTTTTCTGCATGGGAGCATCATCAGACACGCAGCTTTAAGGGGACAACAGTAAAGGACGAATCTTGGACAAATTCCGATGAATTTGAAAGATCAACGGTGATGGAGTTGAATTTCATTCAATTATGTACAAGTAAAGACGCAAGCTTCACCTTAACCTAATAAATAATAACATTTGCATGTACGTACAGCATTATTTGTTTATGGGTTCGGGTTAGGGTGTTTTTTTTTTTGTCTTTTTGATTGATTAAAGAATGATTTCCCAGCCAATTAACGTTGTGTTCAGAAAGTTTCACATTACTAGAACAAGCATCAGGTATAATCTTCATAATGTAAGAGCTACAGTTTCACCAACTGACATGAAAACAAAATGCATAGTAGTTCAATTTGCAGTAAAGTGGCAAAAAAAAAAATTTCTTTTCTCCAGTAAATTTCTCCCACCAATCCTACAGTAGATGTCAACACTTTATGTGGATTACACAGGCACATCTGCCTGCGTGGGTATTCGGTGAACGCAAACCATGTTTTAAATACAGTGCTAACTGATTCTCGATTCTGATTGGTCAGAAGGTGTTGATTTCATTTTCTCTGACGGTTTATGTTACATAATATATTTTTATCGGTTTTAGTTTCTATAGTAAACAAATACAAAAATGTGTTGCTGTAAAGAAATGCATTGAAGTTTCCAGTTTGTTTGGTTTTTTTTTTTTGGAAAGTCCGGTTTCATGGCATGACAAACGGGTCATATTAACAATGAGGAAATAAGAAAGGCTGATGCGGGAACGACTTTTCCTAGCTGTTGTGGCTGATTTATTTTCCTGTAACGGCACATCCGCAAATGTTTTATTCATTACACAGAATTCATTTAACGATTTGCTCGCGGCCATTTCTTATTAGAGCCTATAAACATCTGGACAGGCCACACCCACAAGGGACTAACTGGGAGTTTGTTTGCTGGTGTGAACACACATTTCACACATACGCTAGATGTTTTAGATTTGTACTCTATATACGGTCGTACACCCCTACTTCAAATCAATACTATAAACACAAGTCCGTATTCTACAAAACTCCCTCTTTATGTATTAGGCTAAGCGCTGACGCTATACGCAGGATATAATGAAGGCAATATGCAAGGACAGACTTCGCAAGGTAAAGACTTGTGACGTGAAAGTCCCAGTGTTATGATTCATGTCCCCTGGCTAGAAAATGACCTAAATTATACACGAGCAATTAGATAAAGAAATATATGTTATCTATGCGTGTGCTGTGCTGCTAGGACCATGACTCGGAGCATAGCGAGGATATTAATGAGGAGCCATGAGTCATTTCACAGAAGGAACAAATTCGTCCATTTTACATCGCTGAAAGGTCTCTTATCTCGCCTTTGCTCTAAGTGCTGCTCAGATTTTGAGGGTTAGAGTCGTAGCGCTCTTGGGAATAAATGGGGGATCAGGCCATCAAGAGAACCGGGACGAAAATAGTAGGCTACAGTGACACAACATAAATTATTCTGTGCTACACAAGGGAAGCCACTGGCATGATTTAGTTAAAGACTGTCGCCTGACACAACCGATTCTCAACTGCTTCATCGAAATCACAGCATGCCTGCTTTCTCCCCGGTGCTCAATGTCTCTAAAAGTGTCGCACTAACATATCTTCATAATCTTTACACCGTCTCAATATGTAAGATGGATAATAATCTCAGTTTCACTTTCAGCATAAAAATACAACTTTTCTTTTCCCCCCGTCTGCATAAAAACGTTCCCAGTTCAAAGAGGTTAGAAAGTTTTGTTCTTTGATTTAGATCCATCAACATACAGACATGTTTGCTTGTAAAATCTGTAACTATAACTATACAGCTCACTGTTTGTGGAGGAAAACCTGCATCACTTAACACAGTTAGCTTGATGCTAGAAAAAAAAAAAAAACACGAACATCCATGGATTTTTCTCACTTCGTCGCTGGAGTACATCGAAGCTGAAAATGACACCTGATAAGGTTCCGACTACTGAGGAAAGTCTAATACAGCATAATTAAATACATAAAGAAGTAAACAACCAAACAAATATGAAAAAAAATGAATACCAACAAATAAATAAATACTAATAAAAGAATATGAATAAATAAATACAATGCCAATAAATAAATAAACAAATACTAATAAATGAATATGAATAAATACATACAATGCCAATAAATAAATAAATAAATACCCACAAACATACAAAGAAATAAATAAACAAAACCTCTTTTTGCTGTAGAGTTATTAATAGCATGAGTACATTTAAGTTTATTTATGCTGGAAAAAATATCTGACCTCAGAAAAATTAAGATATATAGTATTGATATTTGTGGTGTTCTTGCTAACAAAAGTGTCACATTTATTTGGGTCCTCCAGGGGGCACCAGTGCATTCTTCCAATCAGGTAGGTTCAATCTCTTTCTCTCTCTCTCTCGCTGAATTGGAATAAAATAACATTCACACTGATTGAGAGCAATTTGAATACATTTTTAATCTGATCTAACAAAGTGAGTAATCATTTTAATAGAAGAATAGTCCTTTCTGTCAGAATTACTTCACAATCAGAACATTTGCATAAATTTACCACGTGTGCATTTGAGTCACAGCATATAGGTGTGATACAAAACCCTTCTGTGAGGGAAAGGTTTATGCTACGTACTACAAAAAATGAGGCAACCCTAATATTGCGAAAGATCAAGCTTTTAAAGGTCTCAACAAAAATCACTTGGCATAATGCATTGATATACGGTGAATATATGGCAGTAATACAGACAACATTAGGAAATAAGTCATTTAATTTAAAAAGCTTTACAAAAGAACAACAGCTAAGACACATTTCTTTTTATATTTGCATTTAATTGATGGTCTCAGATACACACTTAAGACTTTATTTCCATATAGGATATTTAAAGCATGGTTTTCTCACTGGACGTCATTTTAAACTTGTTGTTATTATTATTACATCTTCTGTGTGTTGTGCATTGTCAACAAAAAGAACCACACCAGACACTAAGACACTGAAAGAGATTTGCCGAGGCTTAGTGTGAGTCTAAGAAGTGAAAATAAATGCTTTAACCAGGTCATGTCCTCACCAAGTAGACATTTGGACCATTGCATGTTGATTCGAGCTATAAATGTACTCTTAATCCTGGGCCAACATGTCTATCCCTTCCATAACAGCACACTGTAATTTACGATACACCTTCATTATACCATTTATAATTTTGCATGCTTTTCTATAAAGTAAAGTGTAGAGACGTGGCCACGATCCGACCGAGTTGAATCTGAAACAGGTTTGTTTCCACAGGCTGAAAATTCACTCTGTTCTGAACCGTACATAAACAAGGGCTTTAAAAAGAGAAGAGCTCAGCTCGAACGCGCCGCATGGTATCAATGATTATGGTTTGCACAAGCAAAACATAAAAATACACAGCGCATTAGTCACAGGCCCTGTTTGTGAGAGTCACTAAGGTTTCCTGTCGTTATTATTGGCTATCCGTTGGACGGGAAGGCTAGTTGTTCTGTATGTAATGCTCAAAAACAGCATATACACCTTATACTTAAAAGGAAGATCCATAAAGTTTACATAGGAAATATAAATATGTCCCATTATCAAGATGTTTTTCATTTCAATGAACGCACCCCTGCTGCGGCTGCTCCGCTTCTGCCTGATTCATCCAGATCCTCTTCTTCTTTGTGCTTTCAACACTTGTGACTCACATCCTGCTGGCGTCGACGGTCCCTCACGGATACTCTAAAGATTCAAGAGATCGAGATTTACAGAGTCCAGTATCAGTCAAAAGTTTGGACAAATTCGAATTCAGTGTTTTTTCCGAGAAATGAACTGCTGTCTTTCTCTCACATGTTCCTTTTTCTGCATGTTTGCAACGCCAAGGTTTAAATGCCAAGGTTATCACACCTTGTGCTGATTTTTAATCACCACTCACACTTTCTATTAATGATACTGTTTCAATGCCAATGTCATCAACATGAAAACATACGCAAGGCTTACATCACAGTACTGGAGGCTGGAATGAGATCACCAGAGTACATGTTTGATTATCAGCATCTATGCAGCCCTACATGGGATAATCTGACGTACGAGAAAAAACTCAGATCTCAGAAACTGAATTCTTTTCAAAGGCAAATGAAACACTAAAAATTGAATTGCCTATTCAAACTAAAACAGACAGGAACTCGCACTGGTGAAATCCTTACCATACAGGAGGTGTTGGTGCCAAAAGATGCGTAAATTAGGAAAAAAAATAACATGGGACGAGGTCTTTTTTTGCATATCATTTGGCTGCATATCAGGTCCAGGTTTGAAGTGTTTTAATTAGTTTGTGTATGAAACAATACATAGGCACAAATTACCATTTCAAAGCACACACTTCACCAGAGGTGTAGAAGATAGACAAGTTTCTGAGTTGCTAGAAAACAGCGTAATTGGGGCCACAGAAGGTCGCTTCAAGTTGGAATTCTCGCTGAGAGATTATCATGATTATTACTGTATGTTTTATTTCATCCTTGGGGGTCCACCCTGTCCAATTACAATCACACCACATACCAGATAGCGGTGCGAGACTGTGTATTTAAAGAAAATCACTCATGGACAAATGAAAATTGCACCTGGACAGTTTTTACTGCTGTGTTTTTATGGTTACTGTTGAAGCCATTTCCAGGTGATGGAGAAGTTCGTCATGAATAAACCAGAGAATAGTATTTTCTTTTGTAAGAAGCAGCAGAAACAATGGTGTGGGTGAATGAGAGTCCTGCATGTTCTGCAAAACCAGAATGATTTATATTAGTGATAAGTCATTTATAATGAATCTCCTCTTTGAGTCAGCTCTTCCAGGTGAACACTGGCAGCCGACTAAAAATATGCCGGAAAAGTTCTGCGAACATGTAAAGTAGGGCCAGGTTTTACGTATAAATATGTTAAGTTCATTTCAGCGACTAAAACGAACTCATTTGTCTCAGTATTTGAATGAATGAATGAATGAATGAAGCGCTTTTCTTCATGGTGATGATCCAAAAATCTTCTTCTATTCCCATCGTTCCGAGTTCAGATGGGAACATGGTATAATATTTTCATTCTCCTACCGGGATAATTGCTCCCAGGACTTCCTACAAGTACAACTTGTGCAATAAGCAGCAGTAAGAACATTTACCATATTAGTAGTAAAATATTAAACCGGTTTTAGCATCACTCCACTGACTGCCTGTTTATTGTAAAACTGACTATAAAATTTTACTACTAGTTTTATTTTATTACTACTTAATGGTATCGAACCTACACACCGCTCTAAATGCCTGATAAAGTATAGCCAGAGATGAAGCCTTTAACTCGCTGTTCCTTTTTTAAAGCTTTTAAACCTTCCGGATGGAGCGCTTTGCACTTTTGTGGTTTCTCGGTAACTTCAAAAGCGTTAAAAAAAACGTAGAAAGTCTGGCGAGGGAGTGAATGTTTGTTTATGAGCGATGATTTGTTTTATGGACCGCATGCCTGAATGTAACGGAGTGCATAAAAAATAATTTCCCTTCACATTGATCATTTTCCTATAAAAGCACACCAACAAGTCTTAATGACTGTAGCTGCTAGAACATAAGACATGACATTGACTGGATTGTCTATGTGCCATTCATTTAAATGGAAATACAAATGGATTTAAAAAAAAGGTTTGTTCTTTAAATAATTTGGAACAATTTTATTGATTTATTAATCATTGGCATATAAGAGGAATTAAAGCATGCTCTTCGAACTAAACACTGGTCATCTACCTGAGAACACATGAAGCATGGTGGCGGGTGCATATAGGAGGTTCACTGTTGATTATGTTCCTTGATGAT
This sequence comes from Notoglanidium maculatum, assembly GCA_030068355.1. Taxonomy (NCBI): domain Eukaryota; kingdom Metazoa; phylum Chordata; class Actinopteri; order Siluriformes; family Auchenoglanididae; genus Notoglanidium; species Notoglanidium maculatum. Next base: position 3,774,278 of record JAQQZX010000016.1, on the reverse strand, counting down.
GATTATTTATCTATAACTGCATGCCATCAAGCCTTAACTACTGTTTATAGCTGCTATAACATTAACTGATGATAGGAACTAACATTTTAACCTTTAATGTAACTGTAAATGGATAAAAAGGATGAAATACTTTAATGCATTTTTTTTTTAAAGTTATGCATTTATGAAAAACTATTTAATGGCTGAACAATCTCTGCATGGTGGTGCGTCCACCGATCTACCGTTGATTTTCCTCGGTGTTGATGAGAGCACACGCACAAGTGTGTCAATGGTGTCGTTAGTAATCATGTGACAGTTGGGAAAATTTGGAACGACAAATGGTATTTGGAATGTTGCGTGAATAACTTTCTAAGAACGTTATGAAGCCATAGCATCTGTTCATTGCAGCTAAACGCTGTCGAATACATTACCGCATGTGCTCTTACTCACTCATTTTCATGAATATATATTTATTCTTCCGCAGGCTCACCTAGGTGAGACTGCCCTTGTTTTTACTGACTTCCTGTCACCTCATTTATTAATTACACTGGTCAGTGTTTTAATTAAAACGCAAATGAGCACAAGTCGTGGTCGAGACTCCAACCGCCTCGTGTCAAATATAATGAATATCCTGCAGTAATTAACATTCCTAATTAATAGCTGAGCAGAATTTTGTGTGGGGGGAAAAAAAAAGTTTCCAGCGGCTGTCTTCGAGCCAAATGTTTACTTTTTAGGCAGGGGAACTAAATGATCTCAATCTGTAAGGCTACAAATTGAAACGAAATACGAAGTGCCAACATTTCTTGTTTTCATGTCCTTTGGAAGCAACAAATGGCTTCATAAATAAACAAATAGCTTCATTTTCACCATTTTTTCCCATTGTTGCTGAGGCACAAAGTTTCTCTCAGCCTTTTATCACCGAGTCATGAAGATAAAAGCCGCACTACGTCGCAACCGTTTTACTTCAGCAGTTATAAACCTGATAGTGCGTAAGACTGAGACGCAATTGGGATGACATTAAGGATGCTTTGTTGTTGAAATTCTTCTAAAGTTCTTCTTTTTTATTATCTCCAGTTTTTTAGTGTTGTGGGGGTTTTTTTGTTGAAGGAAGCAATGTGACATTTGTACAGATTTATGGGTTGCTGATATTTCAAAAGTTCTTAAGTAACAGAACACCCAAGTTTGTTGTTTTGAGAGTGAATGTATAGGTCAGGGTCATGTTTCATCCTTTACTGAAAAGTTATCTTTAAAAAAACAACACCTGATTCATTTATTTTCACATGATTTTTAAAAATTCATGATTTTCTTTAACACAACTGTTTTTTTTTTTTGTTTTTTTTACAGTATTCATTGATTTTTTTTACTTTCAGATTTGATTTTGTGTACACATCATTGAATTTATTTTCAGATGTTTTTTTTACACATTATGCCTTTGTTTTATATTTGACCTTTTTTTACACATTTTTTCATATGATTTTTTTTTCCTTTATTTTACATGTTTTTTTTTTGGATCATTAATTTTTCACATATGATTTTCTTTAACACACAATTGATTTTTTTTTAACATGTGACTTACACAGCATTCATTTATTTCACAGAAATCATTGAATTTATTTTCAGATAAATTTTTTTACGCATTATACCTTTGTTTTACATTTGACTTTTTTTTTTTTTTTTTTACATATTTTTCACATGACTTTTTTTCCTTTTTTTTTGCATGATTAACTTTTCACACACAATTTTCGCACATTTCGTGATTTTTTTTTTTAAATTTATATATATATTTTTTTTACATAGTGTGACCATATTTTGGTTTTCAAAAAAAGAGGACACCGGGGGCAGGAGGACGGCATGGGGCAGACGGACACCCGCAAGATGAATGACGACTGTAGAAAGCAAACGCCGAATCCTGGACATTTTTGGCGATTCAGACGCATTTTTGCAAGATGCATAGTCCCAAAAAGAGGACATGTCTTGGAAAAAGATTATGCATATGGTCACCCTATTTTACACAACTCATTGATTTTATTTTAACATTTCATTTATTCATTAACGTTTCATTTATTTGATGTTATTATTTATTTTTACACCTTATTCATTTAATCCACAAGTTAACGTCACATTTATGACCAGCTCATTTTTTATTTTTATCACTCGGATGTGTTGGTATACTCTGTGCAATTTCAGGGTATAGCATGTCATGCATTTTTCAAAACATTTTCTTCCTATAATGGATATGACCTTATAGTTGCTGCTTGTCTGATTACATAAAGCATCATAAAACAATATTAGTTGATGCGTTAATAAGAGCAATTCTGTGGTCTTATGGGTAAAACGCTCAACTGGCTTTGACCCTGAATAGTGAAGAAAGTGATGAAAAAGTCTGTCATTGTATAAACAGATTGTCTGTGTGACTCCTATAGTCTCATTAGATTGAAGCAAATCACCACAGGCAATTGGCTCAGTCGGGCCCTTAGAGCTTCGAATTATTCAAAAGTCAGACTCGCAAATGAGTTTAACACTGAAACAGTGAAAATAAAAATGTGCTTTGATGTGACAGGAAAGTGGAATCTATTGCCTGCTTGTAAAAAACATTTAAAGCACACATTCAGAAGAGCTGAAGCTGTTATGAATGAGAACGTTTTGCGACTTTTCAGTTCATTTCATCAGAAGATCAGAATGCAAAATGGAAAAATATTCAAAGTATTCTGTCCAAATCCGGTTTGGACCAAAATTGCTACGGTTGTTGATTTGATATAGCAAAAAAAGGTTAATAAAAACCCTTGAATCATTAAAAATGAATAGAGCTTCATCACTATCTCACACATTCACGCTCCAAAAGCTATTAGTCCCGTAATGAGATAATCTGGCTGCCTACTAATTTTGGATTTCTTAATACTGGAGTTTCTAGTTTCAATAAGAATGACAGGATTCAGAGACGCCGAGTGTGACGACAACTGTGTGTTCAACAAAACGGACAAGGTTTGGATTTTAAAAATGATATTTACAAAAAAAAAAAAAGGCAAAGTTTGTGAACTACTTATTTTAATAACCGGTGAAAACTCAATGCAGTTAGCAATAAAATAATAAGAAGGAAGCGTGTGATGGCCTGAGCTACAGAAGCCTTGAAAAAATGTCATTATTTTGACATATTACTTCGACTTAATAAAAAGGATATCAAGATATTATGTCATTATTTTAGTTTATATTCAGTAATGTTTGGCTAATATGTAATAAATCAATAAAACAAAATAACAGTATACCTTTTAAATAACGAATTATTAAGTTGAAATTACAAGATAAAGCTTAGTGCTATGTCATTATTTCAACTTGGTATCTTATTTTGACTTAATAACGCTAAGACATTGTTGTTGATTTCACTTAAGATATTCATTTATTTGAAGATATTTGATCATTTTCCATTACATTAACATCTCATAATGTAAAAGTATTATAGTATAATTTTGACTGAATAACTGTTTATTTCAACTTCAAGATATTTTCATATTGTGACTTCATATATTATGAAAAGATGTTATTTCCTTATCTTGTTATTTTGACTTCATAACTCATTATTTTAATATATTGTCTTACACAAATTTATATCTCATAATGTCGAGATAGTATTCGGATATTTCTACTTAATATCTTCGAATTAAATGTTAAGTTTAAGAACTTTTTCAAATTAAGAATTCATTAATAACTTAACGTAACTCAATTTCAAGACACTGTCTTGTTGTTTCAGTTGAATATCTCAATATTTCAAGATATCTCATTATTTCAACTTAAAACAGCCAGATATGTCAGAATAATGAGATATTAAGATATTGTGTTATTATTTTGTCTTAACATCTTTTTTTTATATATACAATTTAATGAATGGTCATATTATTTTGAATGAATATCTCATCATTTGAACTTATGAACTCATTATCTGATATTTAGTCAAGATAACGCCACAGCACTTGTACCCCACTCCACTCCCCTGTGGTTCAGGAGCAAGTCTTTGTTTTTTATAGCTATTTTGTCATGAAAATATGGCAGCTGCTGTTTTAATGGCTTCCCTCTAGTGAAATATTGAGCTGCTGTACAGTCGCGCCAAAGAGTCAGTGAGCATTCGTCATAATACAAAATCCATCACAAAGAAAAATAACAATTTGATGATCATATGAATTGACTCACTAGATATACAGCGTATACATGATGTCTGAATAAATTTCCTATTAAAATAGCTATACGACTTTTTCCTTTTCCTGAAGTGTGTATACATTTTTTGGCTGACTCTACGTATGTACGTATATACTGGGTATTGTTTCACTTTAAGGAACGTAATACTTGCTTAAATTATGTAATAAACCCTTTCAGATAGTTTCTTCCAGAGTGTTGCACTGGCTGTTCTTTACTTGCAGCGATTCCCATTAAACCCCACATCTCTGATGTGACCTAGACCATAATGGAGCTTGAGTTTTGAGGCTGGAAATCAATCACCTTGCCTTTTCAACACTGACTAATGGAATATAATGGAGCAGTGATCTCACACACCATCACAGAGGAAATTCTAACATGTCATTGTCTTGTAGAACTGCGATTTCTGACAACTTCATACAGTCCCAACTGATGCTTGTAGTACATGTACAGTGAACGGACTTATGACGAAACATAAAAGCATCTTGAAACTTTGTGTTATTCCTCTCATTCACCAAAGATTGTTCTTTCACTTGTTAACGAATGATGCAGCATGCTTTTTAACCATTTATAGATATATTGTAGGTACCGTGAAACTCGTTAGTTCTCGTCAGTCATGTTATAACCACTATAAACGGTTGTTTTATGATACAAAGAAAACTTACTGACACTGGAGATTCCTTCCATAAAAGTTATAATAAATAAACGTCTCCTAACTGAAAAAGACCATGGTTTTCATAGGCCAAGAGTTTTCTGCTAACGTCGTAACCAACAAGGTGAAAGGGACAAACTAAAGAAGGTTTCAGGGGGTTCTAGGGTTAAGTTCCCTAGTTGCATTATTTTTAATTCCTCACCTGTTTATACTGTGCCTTTAGAAAAAAAAATGTTCCTCTCTAGCACACCAAGGGGTTTATCCCTATGGGAGAACTAGAGTTCTGTGTAAATCCGGCAACAGAGGACTTTCTTCCTTTCCTTTGAGAACAAAGCTTTTAAGTAGAATACTTTAATGAGGCTAAAAACGTTAACTTTCTAAAGACCCCTTTGGGATCCTTTTTTTTTCCTTTTTTTTTTTTTTTTTAAAAGTAATCATGGATTCACCTATGGTGATGACCTTGCCTGCATTTTCCGGATTGCTAATACAGATATCTGTAAAAGAAGATAATTTGCATACACAACCAACGGATCTCAATTGCATACACAACCAACGGATCTCAATCGGACCCGTTTCACTGTACACTGTACCACATGTATACATTGGAATGACAATAAACACACTTGAACTTGAACAATCAAGAAACGCACATTTATCTGAAGTTATAGAAGAGATTTTGGTACAATAAGACTAAAGCATGGCAATTGTGCTACATTTATTTCCGAGTCCATTTTAATATCTGAATAATACAATCAAGACTATTGTGACTGGAATAATGACAGCAATTTTGGTGTACACTCATTAAGCACTCTAGCGCCACCACTAGGGCAAATGTGGACATATGTTTACAATAATAACTTTGTAATACATTACAGAAATGTGCTCCCACTTCCCTCTAATTATCTAATTTCTATCATATTGGATTTTCCACCATCTTGTTTTTCATTTCTCATACCGATGTTGTCCAATCATCCACAAATTTCTCAGCATTGGGAGACAAATATGAGCAGAGCTTGTTTCCCCAATTGCATTAGCGATTAGATTTGCAGTAGCCATTCTTCCGAAAATAGTAAGCGTCACCTACAAAGATGATGTCGCTTGCAACAACAAAAAGGTTTCTACATGTTCATTGTAAAGATCTGTTGTGTAATTTGCAGTAAACACCTGGCAAAGCCCTCCCCCACGAACTTAGTTTCCCAGCAGTCTCAGTGGCCTCCAAGCATGTCTACTGAGGACTGTAACTCCCAGCGCCCTCATACGCCTTCCTGCTCCGTTTCCTGAGTATTACATGTTTTCATCCATTGTTAATTTGTTTGGTAATCACTGCTTACTGCTTAAAAAGGACTTTGTGTTTCAGGTTTCAGTTATAAAGTATCTCATGTGTTCAAAGTATTACCAAGCCTTTAGTTTATCGTCATGATGCCTCTGGTTTTTTGAACTGTGTTTGTACTTTGATCACATTTCACAGGGCAGTGGTAGCTCAGTGGTTAAGACATTGGACTAGTGATCGGAAGGTCGTGAGTTCAAATCCCAGCACTGCCAAGTTATCGCTGATGGGCCCTTGAGCAAGGCCCTTAACCCTCAACTGCTCAGTTGTATAAATAAGATATATGTAAGTTGTTCTGGATAAGGGCGTCTGCCGAATGATGTAGACGTAAATGTAAATGATTTCCAGGTATTACAGCCTCTGATATACCTGTTTGACTGATATTTTGAACTTTGCCTAGTTTTTGGACTAGACTATCTGGATCAAGTCTTGGATTTTGTCTGGCTGCCTGCTTACCTGACAACAGATACCTTTCATAGGGTTTTATTGTATATAAGTTACAACAATTTATTTTTGTTCCTTTTTTTTTTTTTTTTTACAGATAAATAATAATTAATTGCAATCTAGTTTACAACTTTGTCTTGTAGTCTATTCAAATTGCACAAGTTACCAGCAAATAGCTATTAATACGTCACGATATCACTTCTTGTCATAGAATGTTCTTAGCAGATTTGCAAATTCTGCATCTTAAGTGTTTTGAAAGAGAACAGGCTTGATGTTCATCCAAAATTCATCAACATTGAATTAGATTTTCTTCATCTGTGAAATAAAACCAGTCAGAGCTGCAACAAAACAAAGCATCTATTAAAATTCAATATAGTTTTACAATACATACTGTATGAACGGTACGATTTGCGATGTATGCGAAAGAAACAAACAGTAAAAGAAAAACAGTAATTGTGTCCCAAAATGCCACAATACAATAAGCACAGCTTTAAGTAACCTTGGATTTAACTAACCTAATTTGATTGTGCCATCAATCGGTGCCTCAACCTGAAGACTAGTGTTTCGCTACACACTGAATACAAAGAAACTTGGTTTACTTGACCTAAACCTAACCCTAACCCGCTTACTTAACCTAAACCTAACCCTAACCCTAACACTCGACCTAACCCTTATGCTATTCTGAGGTGCCATACCTTAAAAACGGTCTTGTAACTTGTAACGTACTACTCCGTTATTACACCATATAACTTGCAAGTTGCAGTAACTAACAACTTGAATCACATTTAAATTTTTTAGTCCATTAATATCCAACTGATATTGACGGAAACCTCTGTTGCTCCCTTGCTTCTGGCATCAAATGCTCTCAAGTCTAATTCCTTTTTCAAATCACCTTGTTCAGCACAATCTGATACCAAAAGCATTTTACTGTAAAATGTATTTACACTAAGAACACACCTTTTTTATTATTATTATTATTTTATAAAATGATACTGTGGGGAAAATGCAGTTATCTAGTGTAATTATTCTGGGCCCAAAATTCATTACAACATACAGGTAAAACTTGTAAAATGACATGAGAAGTTAGTGTAATTTTCTTGCTGTAGAAATTACAGCAGTTTGTTAGTGTGTAGCTCAGGAATATCAGATGCAAAAGTAACAACTTCAAATTTTGTTCGGCGTTTGAAGTTGCACAAAACGAATCCCAAGGAAAGCTACATTGAACTGAAATGATCATTTCATTTTTAGTGAAAAATCTGCACTTCATCTCATTGAAATTGAACTGATGTATTCAGTTTCTATAGTAATAATTACGCATCTTTCAAATACCCAAATATTTCCATTGAGTTATAGTGATTATAAATTTTAAAAGGCAGTTTTGACGTATGACTTTCCTGAGTTGACTTGAATGAAGACATTTACTTTTAATAACTTTTACATTCACATTGAATTCAGCAAATAACCACAAATGTTCTAAGGAACTATAAGAAGTCCTGTCTAGAAAGCGCTATATTTCACAAATGAAAAAACTGTTTACAGATTTTGAATCATCAAATCACAATTATTCCTTCTGTTGATTCACTGGAGAGTGTTCTTGTTGTAACAAATTTTTGATTTGCCAAACAGGAAGTTGGCCATTTTGCAATTTAACAAAAAAAAAATATTTTTTTCCACTTAAATAAAAGTAATAGTGCAGTAATAGAATATAAATACTAGTAATAGTAATAGAAATAGTGCAATCAACATGAAATTTGTATTACAACATGGTGAGACTAGCCTAAACAATGCTTTCTTCTAATGCAAAAGAATTTCAAGCTAAGTTGTCAAACAGGAAGTGAAGACCTACTGTATCTTGGCAATGCTTTTTGAAATCAAACTTATGTTTAACATGAGTTTCACAAAATGACCAAAATGGTATAAAGAATATTCAAGCACCAGGATGAGGTTTTGCCTTCAAATGTAGTTTATCTCCTTGCGAGCAATGCTGTGATGGTTGTAATGGTTTCAGGTTTTCATACCGCGCTTAGGATTGGGGCAAAAATTCCTTATTCGCTGCTTGCTACTGACAATTCTATAATTCTTCCATAATATTTTCCTTTACGTTTTTGTGTGCCTGACTTACACGGCGTCTTATTCTCTTTCACTTATGAACGTTTGCTAACAGCTAGAAATTTAACCTACAGTATGTGTCTAATCAGCAACAACATTTTCAGTCAGTGTGGAAGATCTTACCACAGCAAACCTTTTTACAAAATAGAGACCTGTCAGATGGTTTTATTCTGCTGGTCACTGGACAGGGATTCCAGCCTGGCCCAGGTCTGGCCCAGCTTCCCTGGTTGCACCCCATATGAGAGCAGGGCTGGTAAGTTTGGTGCCTCTTTGTACTTTGGGGAGGAAAAAATCACTTTGATGATGCTACAAATATTTCATAACCTCACAAATCTATTCTGCTTTAAAATTTTTGAAGTTTATTCAATATTAAAGTGTCTTACTTTCTTGCTTAGACTACTGCTGCAAAAAAAGTGTATAAAAACCTTCACAATTCGGAATTCATTCAAACCCCCCGCTCTTCTATATAAAAAAAAAAGATTTTTCTGGGGAAAAAAAGTTCTGTAGTGAGCCAACAGGGAGACTTCTGGCAGCATGTTAAAACATAGAGGCCATTTGTTCTAACACATTGTCAAAAATGTAAGAAGCATGGAGCACAACTGTATTGTTTTGGGCCTAAGGACAGCCATTACTTTCTTATTAGTTACTATTACATAGACCAGAAAGTGTCGTTTATTTCATTCTGGTATATTGAACACCCTAATCATTGGCAAGAGCGTCGTTAGAGACGGGTGAAAAGGTCATGATAGAGTGGCAGCGGAGAACATATACAAACCAACACATGATGTTTTATCAAATAAAGCATGTTTCGTGGCACTTCATTTTGCGGCACAATAACAAATGAGTAATATGTCATTACATATGTATTAACAGCAAGTAATAATTTTAACATTATTGGACAAAGCTAGGCCAGTGCTGCTCTTGAGGAATTCTTAGTGTACAAGATGAAAGTGGATGTACATGTACAATAGTGTACAAAAGTCTTGGGTACATGATGTAAAGTAAACATGACTTCAAAAATAATGAAATTAAAATTTTCTATGTAAAAGAAAAATACTACAACCTGCAGTAAACAATAATAAACTAATCAAAGTCAATATTTGATTTGACAACCCTATGCTTTTTATTTGATTAACTAGTACAATGTTTGCAGTTTAATAAAGAAATGAGCTGTAAGTTTGACTGAGTATCTTGGAATCTGCCACGGTTCTTCTGGAGTCTTTGACTGGAGCACTTGCTTCTGTTTTTTGCAGCAAAATTCAGGAGCCTTACGTTTTTCATTATGTTTTTTTTTTGGTCTGGAAAGTGGCCTCTTGTGTAATATGTTGCTTTCTTCACTGACATACAAACATTTTTCAAATGCAATATTTTTTTTTTTTTTTGGAAAATTAATGGTTAAAAATATAAAATGTTTTTGCATTGACTCAGTACTGCAGAAAAAAGAGTGCTAAGAGTTTCGCACAGCACTGTATTCTGTAAACAAAGTGAAAATCATCAGTTATATGGCATTACTTGATCTGATTAATAACCATTCACTGACGGGTGCAAATTTAAATAATTATATAACTCTTTATTGCACCTTTGTTTATTTGGTACGTCCTTCAGTATTAAAGTTAATTATAAAAAAATTTAACTTAAGTAGTTTTTAACTGAGGAAATTAATTAAATGTCATGTTTTTGTGTGAAAATGAACTTATTACTTCTCAAGCTAAAGCTGTTATAGGCAGCTTTGCCATTTGCCATTAGCTAAACTTTGACTTGCTGGCTAACCAATTATATTATAAACCAGAAAATTTTATTGTGACACTAAATGCTGCAGTACGAAACTTTTTTCCCCACACAAGTTGTGGAAAATCCAATAACAGTGGTATAAGAAAAAAAACATTCATTCCATTATCAAGAGTAAAAATGACATAAAATAAACCTCATTATACTGATAAACTGCCTCAGATGAGTTATAAAACATCTTTAAGGTCACAACTGTCTGGTCCTACTGCAAAGATCTTCAGAAATGGGACACACCCCATAACTGCACAATGCCAAAGTAAAGGTCAATACTTATAAAGACAAATGCTTAAGAAATTTACCTCCATTATATGCCCGGTCATTCCTGTGGCCCCGCCCACTTCGCCAGGGAAATTAAGCACATTGTAAATGATGTTCATAGATTCCCAAAGGAAGAAGAACCCCATTTGTTTGCTTATCAACATTCCCAACAGGAAGGTTAAACAACAGAGTGAAAATGCCATGACAACTTAATAGGAGCTATTTGTGTGTTCCTTAATGCCCACATCACACCACGAGCGCCAAGGACACTATTTCACTTAAGTGCATTTAAACTTCGGCTCAGAGTCGAAGATGAAAGGTGTATAGCGTGTATTTAAGTCACTTTTATTAGAAAAGAAATTCTCAGTCCTTGTTGGTTAAAACATTCAATTTAATACACTTTGTATTCATTGAATAATGAAGAAAGCTAGTGTTATGGAAAAAGCCTGTTGCTGCTGGTGGTGGTCATGGTGATGGTGGTGGAGGTAGTCATGTTGGTTGTTGTTGTTGATGCTGGTCATGATGATGTTGTTGTTGCTGGGGGTGGTGATGCTGGTCATGATGTTGGTGGAGGTAGTCATAGTTTTGCTTGTTGTTGTTGCTGGGGGTGGTGATGCTGGTCATGATGATGTTGGTGGAGGTAGTCATGGTTTTGGATGTTGTTATTGTTGTCAGTGGTGGTCTTGTTGCTGTTGCTGGGGGTGGTGATGCTGGTCATGATGATGTTGGTGGAGGTAGTCATGGTTTTGGATGTTGTTCTTGTTGTCAGTGGTGGTCTTGTTGCTGTTGCTGGGGGTGGTGATGCTGGTCATGATGTTGGTGGAGGTAGTCATGGTTTTGCTTGTTGTTGTTGTTGCTGGGGGTGGTGATGCTGGTCATGATGATGTTGGTGGAGGTAGTCATGGTTTTGCTTGTTGTTGTTGTTGCTGGGGGTGGTGATGCTGGTCATGATGATGT